>CM067374.1:32223624-32456124 GCA_034401795.1 Chaetoderma sp. LZ-2023a
TAGAGAGATGTCTGACTGTACTCCAATCAACCCGTAACCCACATCTCTGAACCTATCTCCTGTAATTTTAAGGTCACTTAACCACAGACACTTGACAGAGATAAATATAGTAGAGAATGTTACTGTTGTGATCAGCTTATCCCTTTCACAGACAAATCCCTGAAAAAGTAAATTCTCTACAATATAAAACTTATTCTGTTGAATATTTTAATGCAGCCACTGCTCCCAGTCAAATTAATTTCAAAATAGTCAACAGTTTTCCTGTATGAATGAATGCCTTGAAAATGAGATATGGGGAATTCATCAGTCAAAGGGTTAACCATTCCATTGATTAATTCCCTATATCTCATTTTCAAGGCAATCATACAGGAAAACTTTTGAATATTTTGAAATTAATTTGACTGGAAGCCATTGCTGCCTCAGACAGCACTGGCTTCCAGTTAAATTCATTTCAAATTATTTAACATAATAAGTATTATATCGATAAGAATGTACTTTTTCAGGGATTTGTCGATGAAAGGGTTACCCTGGACTCGTGTTCTCAAAATGAAGGAAAATCATTGGAATTTTGATAACACATTAATGATTTGTCAGGAGAATTAAAATCTGTGCTTAATGAGTGTCCATAATTACAAGCCAAGAGGTGACTATTTTTTTTGTAAATTTTCTGCTAGAATGACTTGCTCAGTTATCTAGCAAGTCATTCTAGCGTTGGCGGCCTGAGCATTATAGTCAAGAGCAAGGGAATTCAATGCTGTCCATGGATAGAAATAAATCAGTCAAAGAAAAAACTAGATATTTACTAAAATAGACAAAATGAACATTGACCTTGCTAATGTGACACTATAAATCTGCTTACAGAATAGAGTTTGAGAAAGTCCTTGAGGGTAAGTTTAGCATGGTATTTGTCACTGTCCAAGAATAATGCCTCTAGACTTTCGGCTAGTCTAAATAAGGAACCTACAAAAAATACCGAAACTATGTAAGCGATACCAATACTAGCTGATGTAGGAAATGATTCCTTTGGTGTATCAGATAATTGTGTCATTGTGGTCAGCAGAATGTGGTGAACTCAAGCCTCACTAGGTTGTCATCAGTTGTGGATTCATCAAATATTAGGGGAAAACCATTAGAAAATTAATTATGCACATCTAACTAAGGATTGTACACTGCTCATTTATTTATTTAATATGTAAAATCGTAGTAAAGTTTCCGAACTATTATGCCCATGCCTTAACCCTTACCATTCTGATGTCAAAATCTTAAATTTTCAAATTAAAGTAAAAGACGAACTGGTGTTTATGTTTCAACAAATTTGGTGGAAGATGATGCTGTCGTATCAGCAAAATTATTGAAAAATGTACACTAGTTTCTTTGCCATTGACACTGTAAAAGATAGAATATCGACATCAGTGTGCTAAGGGTTAATGATTAAGGATTTTATTGTGAAGAAGCACAGTGACTTAGAATTATCAAGATCAATGATCACATAGTAAATACCCAAAAATGCATTGGCCATTCTAATTTTGGTTCTCTCTCCTCTACCCCATCTCTCACAGTTTCTCTCTCCCCTCTCGTTCACTTGCTTTCTCTCCATCACCCTCTCTCCTTCCTCACTCACTCTTTATCTCTTTCTCTCACTGGCCCTTCTCGCTCTCTCACTATCCATCTCTCACCTTCACTCCTCTCTACCGCCTCCAGTCTCTCTCCATCTTTCCCTGCCTACCTACCTTCCTCACCCTCCCTCCCTTCCCCCATCCCTCCCTCCCCTACCCTCCCTCCCTCCCTCCCTCCCTCCCTCCCTCCCTCCCTCCCTCCCTCTCTCTCTCTCTCTCTCTCTCTCTCTCTCTATGTCTTTTTCTCTTCACCCCTTGTTAGATAATGTTTGGTAATTGTGATGACATCTCATCAATTCCAGTGTTATGTGTAATTTGATTTGAATGCTCTTATATTCTGTACAAGCAGAGCTGATTGACGTGATGCGATCGATGTAAAGGTTATTTCAACTCATGAAACGTTTTACTAATGACATTGTGAGCAATTTCACAATTTTCCAATACAATCTAAATTCTAAATAGAGAATTATGGTTCATCATCTGTATTACAGAAGAATTTCTATAGAGTTACATGTACATTTGAAACTTAAAGTTGAACTGACATGAAAAAAATGCTAAATACGAATCGATAGCATAATGTTATAAATTACTGGTTATAAATTACTGTTAGCGTTCAAAAATTTATCAAACTAGAAAATGTTGTTTAACTCAGAGGGTTAAACCCTAACCCTAACCCTTTGCCACAATCACTTAAAATACCTTTCTCTATGTAGTTAACTGGTAGCAATTTTCTTCAAAGCCTTCACATTAATAATAAAAAAAAATATAAAAAATACAAAATAAAATAACAAGAGGCCCAAAGGGCCTGTATCGCTCACCTGGAATTATTGGCCACTGGCACAACTGAACAAAATGAGTTGACCACTGGAAAAATTTAATTTTCTGTGAAGAAAATTTTATAAAATTGGTCCTGTGGTTAATTTAGTATGTCTTTTTATGATTTTCTCAGAAATTTGCAGAAAACACAAGATGGCCGCTAAAAATGCTATATTTTGATCGATTCATGGTGGACATGTTTTTTGGACATATCACCTTTCCATGGACAAATCTTAATGGAATTTCGGTCCTAATCATACCTGCCAAAATTTGCCCCGATCCATTCAGCGGTTCTGGAGAAGTTGTTTTCGCGAAAACTAAGTCATCCAAGATGGATGCTGAACCATTTAGCAAATCAAGTTCCCTCGAACAAACTTGGTTCAGCTCTTGCCCTAGATCATATTTCGTGAGGTTTGCATCGATCCCCAAGCCGTTTCGGAGAAAGATTTTAGACATTTCTCAAAGTCGACAAAAATCCAAGATGGGCGCCGGCCAAATTAGCGGATCATCTTCCTTTGAAAAAACTTAAATCGCTATGCCCTAAGGATTATTTCTGCCAAATATAATTGAAATCGAGCCAGAGGTTCTTGAGAATAAGACATTTTTAATTTCCCATTGCTTTAGTATGGGAGCTTTTGGCAGGAAAATGATCCAAGATGGCTGACAAACTGCTTATCTGACAGTTTCGAAAATGGCTGTAAGGATGCTTCCTGCCGATTATAATTGAAATCGGCCCAGTAGTACTTGAGAAGTCGCTTAAAGATAAAGTTGATGGCCAGCCAGCCAGCCAGACAGACAGACAGAGACAGACAGACAATGGACAGATGACAGATGGATGACAAATGGTCGCCACGGCATAAACTCACTTGACCATTCTGGCCAGGTGAGCTAATAATAAGGAAATTGACAAAAATTGTACGTTTTTGCAGTTGACGGTCAGCCAGCCAGCCAGCCAGCCAGACAGACAGACAGACAGACAGATGATGGACGGATGACAAATGGTCGCCACGGCATAGCTCACTTGGCCATTCTGGCCAGGTGAGCTAATAATAAGGACATTTTTGCATTAAAAATCCCATTTTCACCCAAAATCTTGGATCTATAAAGCTGAATCCTCCAAAAGGCACCTGTACCCATCATAAAGAACCTTTCTGCTAAGTTTCATTAAATAATTTTAAGTGATTCTGTATGTTATGCTGTTTACGAGAACGTTGACAAAAATCATGAGTTTTTACATTAAAAAGTCAATTTTCACCAACAATTTTGGATGTATGACGGTAAATCCTTCAAAAGGTACATCTGCCCGTCACAAAGAAGCCTCCTGCATTATCTTAACCGATTCCATATGATATGCCGTTTATGAGAATATTGACAAAAATAGTAAGTTTGGCGTTTAAATGAACATTTTCACCCAAAATCTTGGACCTATAAAGATGAATCCTTCAAAAGGCACATCTGCTGATCATAACTGAGGTATACACCAAGTTTCATTAAAATATCTGAAGCAGTTCTGTATAGTGTAGTGTTTACGAGAAAATTTACAAAAATTGTTTTTGCATTAAAAAGCCCATTTTCACCCAAACTCTTGGTCCGATAAAGGTGAATCCTTCAAAAGGCACATGTACACATTATAAAGAAGCTACCTGCCAAGTTTCATTAAATTATCTTAAGCGATTCTGGATGATATGATGTTTACAAGGAAATTGACAACAATTTTGAATTTTTGCATTAAAATGCCCATCTTCACCCAAAAATTTGACCTATATACGTGAATTCTTCAAAAGGCACACCTGCGTATCATAACTGAGGCTTTCACCAAGTTTCATTAAAATATCTTAAGCGGTTCTGTATGATATGCTGTTTACAAGCTAATGTGGATGGATAGACAGACGCAGTGATTACTATAGGGCTTCCCTCTATGGAAGGTACGGGGCCCTAAGTAGCATTCAGTAACTGACCATTTAAGGATTCAGTAACTGGTCATTATAGCATTTAGGACCTCAGACCATTGGGGCTCAGGGAGTCGATTTGTGAAGAGAAAACTGTTTAAGAAGATTTACTACTGGAATAATTAAATTAACAAGCCATCAATCACAGTGTTAAATATTCTAAGTGATTAGTCTACTCATCTGTAAATGTACATCTCCAGTCCATATTAGAAAACATTTCTGATAAGCTTGATTCCCACAACACTAAACTACAGAAGGTATCTTTTAATATGTGTAAAAAAATGTTTGCCAGTTCTTCTTGTCTCAGGAACCAATAAGCAGGCTCCTAATGGTACATTTTTGCGAGTCGTACACTGACACGGTTTGTGGTTCATGCATTTGACGTTCAAGATGGTGGCACACAGCTAAATTTGACAAGTTATCTTATCTGAATGACGAAATCTTGTTAATATTTTTAGCGGATGCAGTCGTCCATGATTTACTTAGAATGAATTCATCAAAGTCTAAATCGAAATATGATCAAATAAAAAGTTAATAAAAAGTTGCTAAAGTTAATGCAATTTACAAGCGTATTTATGGGATCAGAACGTTGCCACAAAATTACCATTCTTCAAACTTTGCCAATTTGCATAAATGCCGCTTTGGCATTTATAGGTCGTGGCTAGTGGTTCCCAGTTCATGGTTTGAACCAAGTCAGCAAAATCACTGACCTGGTCAGTCGCGAAAACGCACCTTAAGGCCGTCTTCTCACTAGAGACTTAATCAGGAATAACGCCACAATTCAGTACGGCATTATTTCTGATTAAGTCTCTAGTGAGAACACGGCCTGTCACGGAATCTGGACCTACACATATGAGCCAATAATTAGTGGTAAATTTTCAAAAATTGTCTTCTCTTGGTCTGCAAATGCACATTTTCTATGAAAAAATTACAATTTTCTTGAACAGATTCGAGGGCTCAATGGTTAACATGAAAATCCATCATATGTGTGCAGGAAGCAATGCAACAGAAGCATGTTAATAGGTCAAAACAAAGTTAGTAGAATACTCATACACCTGCATATTACTTGAAATATCAGTAAACTAGGTCATGATCTGGTCAAGTAATTTTGGCCAATGTCCAGACACATTTATCATATTTGTCCAATCATCAATTATAGGCTTAGAGTGGACAAGGTTATTCGGGTGAATAATGACTAATGCGAATGACAGGGTAATTAGTGTGATCAGGGAATACGATTAGCAATAAGAAAAATGGAAACAGGTGGAGTCTTGGAGAGTGTCAGCAAGAAAGAAGACAAAATAATGAGGAATAATGTATATACAACAAAAGATCGCAGAACCCCTGAATAATTTATAAGTCTATGCAATGAAACATATCTGCAGCCCTGAACAATAGACCCAAAGGTGCTGTGTCGTAGGAGCATTGACATTTCAAGTAGAACGCCATTGTTCTACATGTAAATACTTGTAATTTTTTGAGGCAAATTAAACAGTTCTGGCCAGAAACACAATACTCTTTGAACCGATTTTCTGGATATTTTAAGAATAATGCAGAATCAACACTGACCGCTCACCAAATCCAACCTGTTTGATTTAACCCTTAGCACACTGATGTCAATATTCTATCTTTTACAGTGTCAACAGCAAAGAAACTAGTGCAGATTTTTCAACAATTTTGGTGGAAGATGTTGCTGTCTACAACAGCACCATCTTCCACAAAATTTGTTGGAACATAAACACCAGTTCATCTTTTACTTTAATTTGAAAACTAAAAATTGTGACAACAGAGTGGTATGGGTTAAACATTCCAATAGATCAATCTGATTTGAAACTGCTACATTCATATTCAGCAGCCATGAAAACTGATATATCATATGTCAAAATCCCTCAACTAACACATGCTCAATTTTGATTGGATGATAGCGTGCACATCATATTTTTTTAATGGATCCACTTCCTTTGAACAAATTCAAATGACAATTAGTTCCTATGCATATTTCTAAAATGTTGTCCCAATCCCTACAGTCAATCAATTTTTCTGGAACTTCCTTTAGCCTAGATGAAATTTCTTGAGTTTCACATCCATCGGCCAAGCAGTTTCAGAGATGTTTAACTCTTTTATGCCTTAATATATTTACGAAATGTTCATTGTGGACTAAACTAATTTTCACATTTTTCCGTAAATTTAAAATTTTTCTCAAAATTATAAAAAACTGTTGTTGAGATAAATTAAATTACGTCTATGCTCACTCCAGACTGTAATGGCCCAGGCCGCCCCATACCTTACCAACGGCATATCTGACACTGTTATGTGATTATAAAGTAAATCTCCATAATATAATATGCCTGTGATGAGTCTTTTGCGATATTACTGCATCTGGCGGGTAGACAAGCTGCCAATCTTCTTAAAATAACTTCAATGCATATACTGGTACCATATTTCACCACACAAATATGCCTGCATACCACACACGGCTAGCAACCAAAGGGAGAGCACTCTTCCAGGAGAAATTTTGTTATCATTGCCAATGGTAATGTATTGTGCCTGGGTCATTACAGTCTGGAGCTAGCAGGACGGCCTGGGCCGTTACAGTCTGGAGTGACCAGGACGGCCTCGGCCGTTACGGTCTCGAGTGACCAGGACGGCCTGGGCTGTTACAGTCTGGAGCGAGCAGGACGGCCTAGGCCATTACAGTCTGGAGTGAGCAGGACGGCCAGGGCCGTTACAGTCTGGAGTGAGCAGGACGGCCTGGGCCGTTACAGTTTGGAGTGAACAGGACGGCCAGGGCCGTTACAGTTTGGAGTGAACAGGACGGACTGGGCCATTACAGTCTGGAGTGAGCAGGACGGCCTGGACCATTACAGTCTGGAGTGAGCAGGACAGCCTGGGCCTTTAGTCTGGAGTGAGCAGGATGGCCTGGGATGTTACAGGCAACAAAGGGTTAAAGATGTTTCTAAAAATATCACAAAATCCAAGATGGCCACCGCCCAAATGGAGGAATCCAGTTTTAGCTATGCCCCGCACATCTCTAGGTAAGCTCAACCCACAATTCGCCTGTGCTGGGATCGATCAATCCCTACACTCTCAGAATCTAAATTTCCGGAAATATAGATACAAGTAGGCTGTTGAATATTTTGAAACTAATTTGCCTGAGTGCTGTTGCTGCCTATATAATATTCAAAAGCATGTTTATTAAATAGTAAAGCCATACAATTTGTCCAACAGCACTTAGTCATCAATTAAGCGCTTGTGACAAACTTATCTATGTTATTCATGATGTAATTGATTATGATGCCATCCTACATGTCACATAGTTGATTATGACGTCATATGATGGATGGATGAACTGGAAAGGTCCATTGACCAATCTTATTCTACTTTTTCTTGGATTTCTATGAAGCAATGATGATTATTCCTGACAAATTTGAATGGAATTGGCTGACCGGTCCTTGAGAAGTTGCTAAAAAAAAAGGTTAATGACAGACTACTGATGGATGGATGGATGACAGGCGGATCATCATCATGGCAATTTAGGGTCACCTGGCCTATCAAGTTAGGTGAGCTAGTAATGAAAATCAAGTGCTCTCGGTACATTATGACACCTTAAATTTAATCTTATAAACACTTGACACATGTGGAAGATTTTGTGAATAATTTACCTGAAAGCCAGGCATGAATAACATCCACTCATATTTCTTTTCAAATTAAGTACTAGCAGAAGATTATTAACTATATAATTTAATACGCATTAGACTGAAGATTTCCAGAATGAATAAAAGGTGTTAAGATGTGACATTCCATTTCATGATCAGTTATACGTACGATAGTGATCCATTTCTAGCTATGCCCCGCCCATCTCTAACTAAGCCCTGCTCATTTCTAGCTATGCTCCGCCCATTTCTAGCTCAGCTCCCCCAACATCTTATGTGCGCTGGAATCGATTTGAAGCTTTGATAAACGAATTCCTAGAATCCAAATATTAACCCTTTAACCTTTCAATTTATTCAAGAAAATTTCAATTTTCTCATAGAAAATGTCCATTTGCAGATCAAGAAGTGTATTTTTTTAAATTAACCACTGGAATGACTTTTCGGTTATCGAGCCAGTCATTCCAGTGTTAAATTTTCAAGAATAGTCTTTTCCTGGTCTGTATATGGGCATTTCTCAAGGCCACTGCAGAAGCCATTTTTGACTGATATATGTGTTAAAGTGTTACGGTATCGATACAAGTAAGCTGCTGAATATTTTGAAACTAATTTGAGTTGGGGCTGTTGTTATCTATGGCCAAATATTCAACAGAATCTTTAATAAATCATAAATTCATCAAAGACATACAATATGTAGATTTGTGACAGACTTTTCGACTTTTTAAATTTTCTTGATGCCATGGGTCTATGCTATTATGCTTGTGATGTCACATACTCGAGTCACAGATCGGATCCCTCCATAACATCCAGTCATACTTCTTATCACAATAAGTAGCAGAGGTATCACTGAATGTTTCCAAAATGGATGAAGTGGGTTAAGCCGTCAATCTGGTTTATGATCATTTAAAGCTAGGATGACACAATCATGTTTCTGTGATTGAATGCATATTTAATGACATAGTGATAATAAATTATACAAGCTTCTTCCATAGTCTGGAACATTGGGGCATTAATCATCCACGTATCCTGCCCATGTGGATACAATCTCGGTGACATAATATACATGATAAAATCGAAAAGAAGTCAAATATTTAACGCTTAAAAATTGAATTAGACAATAGAAACACATAAAGCATTATAGTTAAATACAGGCATTATGCGCTGTGTGATATGAAGTAATGTTTGAAAACGTGTCATTGTGTCTTCAATATTCAAAAGGAAAACGGTGCCAAAAAATTTGTTTCTATTTTCCGGGATCGCTAAGGGGAGGGGCAAAACTGTCTGACTGCTCAGTTTTTGTACACAACATATTCTAAGCGTTATACCTCAGGACCTGCTAAATATTTTGAAAACAATTTGACTGAAAGATGTTGGTGGCTTAGCCACCAACAACTTTCAGTCAAATTGTTTTCAAAATATTCAGAAAATTAAGAATTTGTGCTCATTGAAATTATTGTCTGGTGACTTGCACCAGGGAGACAGTTAAACAATGCTTCCTGATGAACTAAGCAACAGAAACCTATTAACTTTGTATGTTAGAATAAATCAAGTGAGGGATGATGAAAAGCATTGGAATCATGACTGAAAACACTTATCTGTTCTGCTGGAACATGTGATGACTTTGTTAACCTTCACCTAAAACCAAAAAATGTGTGGAATTGGGTTCGCTTACAGTACTGTGGCATGCAAAATGCTATGCACACTATACAAGTAAATCGAACTTTCACATGTTGAATCAAGAGCTCCCTCAGACCTAGACTAGTCATCCCAGGAAGTTTCAAAGTGATACACTAAACGGTCATGGCGTTATCGTCCGGAAACCAATTTTCAAGATGGCCACCGGTGGCTGTCTGCTATCTTCGATTTCGGAGCTTCATAACTTTTCATAGGTTCCTTCCACATCCTTAATCCAATCACCCTATGAAATTTCAAAGCGATCCGATAAAAGGTAACAGAGTTATCTTTCGGAAACCAATTTTCAAGATAGCCGCCAGCCATCTTGAATTTCGCAACATCGGTCCATTTGATAGGTTTTTCCCCCTACCTAGTCCAAACATTGTATGAAGTTTCAAAGTGATCCGATAAATGGTAGCTGAGTTATCGTGCGGAAACCAATTTTCAAGATGACTGCCGGTGGCTGGCGTCCATCTTGGAATTCGGATCATTGTCAATTTCAATAGGTTTCTTCCTTAGACCTAGGCCAACCATCCTATGAAGTTTCAATGCGATCCATTACATGGTAACAGAGTTATCACTCAGAAAAAAATTTCAAGATGGCCGCCGTCTTGGATTTTGGATCATTAAAAAAAATTTACCACTGGAATGGCATAACCGAACCAGTCATTCCAGTGGTGAATTTTCCAAAACAGTCTTCTCCTGGTCTGCAAATGGACATTTACTTTGAGAAAATTGAAATTTTCTGTAACAGAACCGAGCCCATCATTTTAGTGGTAAATCTTCAAAAATACTCTTCTCTCGGCCTGGAGATAGACACTGGTCAAGTAAAAGCTTTAATTTTCTTTACTATTACCCATTTAATGGTCAAGCCGGTGAAAATAAATTGTGGTAAATTTACAAAAATAGTCTTCTAAAATTAAAATATCTTGAAAAATACTGACCATCAAAATGTTTAATTGATAATTATCAAGCAGTATTTTGAGCGTTTGAGGTGCTGTTGACACAAGCAGGGTTAATAATATAGTTACTACTTCAGGCAGTCTGATAGCCATCACCCTGATATATGGCAGCCTCACTTCTTTAACATTTCAAACATTGAAACAATGTGACCGTATCAGATGCAATGAACCAAAGTTCTCTCTCTCTCTCTCTCTCTCTCGAGCTGCTATGATTATAAAATCATAAAGAAAAGAAACGAGATGAAATAAATCAAAGGATCTCTCCCCCCCCCCCCCCCCCCGCTATCGCAGTTTTGTAAGTGGGATGACATAATCCCACTCGTTTGCCTGACCTGACGAAAGAGGATAATGACCATGAATAAAAACTATTACTAATAAAGAATGACCTTTCCCCTGGAGTTTCATCAAGACCCCTCCAAGCAACAGTAGTTATTGAACCCAAAATCTGTACGGATGTATACACAGTCAGAAAGACAGATGGATGAATAGACTGAATGATCCACAAAATAACCTTCATTTCCATACTACCATAGTAAACCATGAAATTTCATCATGATACTCCATGTAAAAGTAGTTATCGAATGACATCCCAAAATTTGCATGGATGGACGGACACACGGTGATCAGAATGACAGATGGATGGACTAACTGACTTAAAAAATAATGTGCATTTCTCTAATACCATAGGCAACTTTCCCATGAAGTTTTGTCACAATACTCCAAGAAAAAATTGTTATTGAACAAAAATGCAAAATTTGCACACACAGACATGCAAACATGCACGCATGCACACACAAACAGTGAGACAGATGGATGGACAGATGGATGGACACTCTGACCCACAAAGTAATGAGCATTTCCCTACCACCCTAGCTAACCTTCATTTTGTCACGATAGTCCAAGCAAAAGTAAAGGTATCGAACGAAAGCCCAAAATGTGGTGGAGTCGGCGAAGCTTCACTGGATTATCTGAGCAACTGGAATGGATTACATCGCTACAATCAAACCCTAGGAGTGTGTAAATGGCTCTGATATGAGACTGCACTAATGATTGATCATCACAAACACCACAGCACCTCACAGGCTAGGAATGAGACACCAAAACATGCTTTGTTAATGGCCATTCGATACCTCACAGGATCGAAACAGTCGATTACTATGTTGAATCGTATGGAACACTGCTCCTCAAATGATACCCTAGAAATAATTGACACTACTCTAGATAAAGAAAATTATAGGCAACACTCAGGTGTTGATGGATTTGTTGTCTGCCCAATTATAATACCAAGGGGTTTTTTTGTGCAGTTTGCTGCAGATAATTGTGATATCAGTGAGGACGCATGGGGTGATAAAGAAACTGCACATGCAACCCAGTTTTACACCGAAATGGTAACAATGTGAGAAATGAATGACAATGTTTGACAACGGATGCTTTGAATATTTCCTGGATGACTCACAAGAGGGAACATTTCTAGCTATGCTCCACTTAATTCTAGCTAAGCTATGCCCACTTTATATACATTTCTGTTAAAAAATAAAAATCTGTTTCTGATGAATGACCATCTTCGGACAAGAGAGTACAGATGATGAGCTGGCTATGAAGGCCTGTATTACAAGTTAGAACGAACCAGTTATAAATACACTTGTTAACCGTACATCATACAGGTCCAAAAAGACTACATATGTTGCGGGCATGTTTTTGTCTATGAGCGAGTGTGCAAGCATGCGTGGCTAGAATCGTCAAATATGCAAACAAATATGGTAAAAGATGACAATGATTATGAAAGCTAAATCAAAAAGTATGGAAGATCTTATATATACAATTATTTCTTGAGTAATTAATCATGTAGTAATTAAATGTCTCACTGCTGCAAGCCACCCGACAATAATTTCAATGAACAAACTGTCTAGCTTGCTGAATAGTTTGAAAACAATTTGACTGAAAGTTGTTGGTGGCTTAGCCACCAACAAATTTCAGTCAAATTGTTTTGAAAATATTTAGCAGGTCCAGAGATATAATAAATGGAATATGTCGTCTGCAAAGACTGAGCAGCCAGACACTCAATGCCGTATTTGGCAAAAATACATATTTATTTTATGGCAGCCATTGTGCACATTAAGATACAAAAGAAATTTATTTCCTCTATTCTTCTACCACATTCTAGCCATTTAATTGTGCAAAAACACTTTACTTAGGAGACCAAGGCCTAGAAAATAATTTGCCGCATAAATTGAGGTGATTATTTAATTATGTAAATCTGCATGCCATCTTTACAACATAGCTAGAAACATTGTACATATGATCCAATAAATGATTGTGTGTAGGTTGGTGTGTCAATGAGTTGGTGGGCAAGGAGGAGGGAGGGGAAGTGTTGAACAAAAATGATGGTTTATTGGCAATTGGATATATACATCAAAATTTCAATAAGCTTTGATGCCAGGTTGTTAAAATTTAGAGAATCACAACTTTTCTTACAAATTTGATTGTGATGTTATAAAGCACAATTCCTGCAAGCCTATAGTGGGATCGGGTACATTTTGACAGTACAAATTCTAGAAAGACAATAAGATTTGCACTATACTCACCTTGAATTACTTGTTGCTAATCATAATTTCAAATTTGATGATGTACAGTCAATGAAGTTTTGTCAATATCACCTGAAAATGTTGATAACACACCAAAGATATGTATGTATCTGTACACCAAGGTTAACTAACTATGTTCAAGGTCATCAATCACAATAGAACGCAGGCTGTCAAGTGCCAATAACCAACTCATATAATAGCATAGAATCTAACTACTACATGCATGCCTTGGAATTCTGATCCAGAGTATATCAGCTCTCTTCTGGACTGTGCATTTGATCATTAATTCAGGACTAATTATTATAAATAATACACAATTTTCGTAAGACGTTCTAAAATAATCAAAGTCATATCTCAAAGTACACCATGTTGCATTGATATGCTAATTAATGCTAAACACTCAGCCAATGGTTGTTAATATTGCACAATTACAAGTGACTATATGAAAGCAGAGTAAGCGCAATGGTTGGTTTTAAAC
The DNA here is from genome assembly GCA_034401795.1 of Chaetoderma sp. LZ-2023a. Classification (NCBI taxonomy): domain Eukaryota; kingdom Metazoa; phylum Mollusca; class Caudofoveata; order Chaetodermatida; family Chaetodermatidae; genus Chaetoderma; species Chaetoderma sp. LZ-2023a. Next base: position 32,237,355 of record CM067374.1, read on the forward strand.
GTGTAATTCTCTGAGCCATATATTGTATCATTTAATTGATCTTATTTCATATACATATTTCATGCAAATACAAATTTGTTATTTTGTTTGCTAGTGGAGGGGCCGCCAAGTTACTATAAGAATTCTCAAGAATCAAGTAAAATTATGTACATCAACATAAGTGTCACTAAATTACCAGTTGTGTGATGCAAGGATAAACCATTTAACAGCATCACAAGGTGAAGGACTTTAGTTATCACAAGAACTATAAAACTCTACTTCTCCTATCTCTCTATAATTGGAGTGGTCAACAGTTAAACTACATTATACACATGCCACATTGAGAAGATTCTCTACAATCAGGAATAATGATGATTCATTTCTCTGCACAAACAGCTCCACTAGACATGAACTGTACACTCTTAACTGGTGGAGCACATTTCATCTACTGGTAAATGTCACAGAACAGCATAGCCATAATTCTGCACGATATGAAACAGATCTGATTAACCATAGACAGATTTAAAGTATCAGACACACAGACCAACAATAACCATATTACTGATGTCATACGATATGAATATCTCTATGTGGTTCAGACTAAGGACATACACATTTTCAAGGACGTATGATGTTATTTTTCAATCGCCTTGCTTGACTATACCGGCTAAAGACCTGAGCATGTGCAAAACATTTAGAGATCTAACGTGTGTCCTTACAGAGATTGAACGTATCTCACATCACAGAACTCCAACAATAGAACAAGGCACAATAATTTGATGCCCTGGTCTCACAGCACATCTTGTAAATCATATACAGTATAATAAATATTTTAAAAGTAGCACACGATGCAGGATGGCTTTCTAATCGACACTACGTTTATACAATCGCACTGCTCATTTTCGATGCTCAGCACGGCGGAGGCATTTATTCAGTGACATACTGATATCCAAGTCATGTCAGGATGGTAGCAGAGCCATTTAATCTTATCACATGTCCACGCTGGAATGTCGTGTGTGTATATTTGTGCCTCAGAACTCAGCGCTACATCTCAAAGCAGCATCGTCGAAGTCGCAGCTGAATATCATAACGTAACGGCCTGTCCTCCAAACTCTCACTTTCCGGTATTGATCCAAATCCTTGGCACAGCCAGGCAGTAGTGTCAGTCACTCCTGTACTAGCGCCAAAACCACTGTCCCAGATGAATTCTTACAGTTTACGGTTAAGCGGGAAGCAAGTTCATTGAATTCCTATTCTATATATCGGCAGGTCACTATATGGGAATGTATTATGATACTGAGATATGCGGCCGATCACTGGGTCTGTCATTGGGCAATTCACACACGCCATAAGCAGTGATCATCATCAATGCATGATTAATATCAAAGTATGTGACATAACAGTATCACTATCATTACCAATCAGTAAATAATCACATTAACCCTTTAATTGCCACAATAGAGGGACACATTTCTAGCTATGCCACACCCATATTTAGCTAAGCTCCAAACACCCCATAACAATCCCATACTTTGGGATTGGTTTATATACTTTGAACGTGGACATCCCCAAATCCTGTTTTCAAGGTAATTATTCAGGTGAGCTGTTGAATATTTTGAAACTATGGCAGCAACAGCAAGTCAAATTTTAGTAAAAATATTCAACAGAATAATTATTAAATAGTACATCCATCAAAGACATATAATTTGTAGACTTGACAAACTATTTCAGCTTGATCATGATGGAGTATTCTTTGTCAATTATGATTGTAACGTCAACCTATATGTGATGTAATTGATTATGACATCATATACATGAGTGACATGTTAGATTCATTCACTGGTAAAGAACATTTAAATTCTCTCCCTAATGGAAATGGACTACAAGCCCTGCATGCATGAGAAGACTATTTCTGAGATTTTACCAATGTAATGATATACAAGTGGCAAGCTTCCGAAAACAGCCTTCTCTTCGTCTATAAATGGGCGTTCCTCATGACCAGTGCAGAGACAGGCTTTGGATGACTAGCACATTAAAGTATTAATTATCAATGGTGACATCATCTTGTTTTTTACCCATTGTACGACAGAATTCTCAAACACAGGTCTGTGTTGCAGGAGCCAAATAAAATTTTTTGGGGTCAATATGTTGCTATGGCAACAGTGTCCGAGCAATCAAATTGTTTTCAAATATTGAGCGCTTTTCAGTGATTTGACTGTTAAAACCTTAATGTTGAAGACAGCTGAAAATGGCATCTTTAGCTCTTACAACTCTGATGCCAAAATTTTAAATTTTCAAATTAAATTAAAAGATGAACTGATGTTCATTTTTAAACAAATTTGGTGGGAGATGTTGCTGTCAAATGTACACCAGTTCCGTTGCTACTGACATAATAAAAAGACGGAAAGTTGACATCAGTGTGGTAAATTTCCATTTGACGATCAAGAGATGACTAGCTTTGAGAAAATCTATGTATATATGCATATTTTATCATGTCCTGAAAATGGACATTATACGACAAAACAATTTGATTTTCCTGACCAATCTTGACCAGTAATTGTAGTTTAAAGTTTTCAGAAAACACACTCGGCTAAACATGGACATTCACTATGGTATTCTCATGAATGACATTACCTCAGACAAGCTGGGGCAAGCTCAGGCATTTATTGGAAATGAAATGGCTATCTGATATATGCTAACACGCTTCTGCAATATCTTATAGTCTGTAACAGAGATGTACCAGTGGAAAATGTACCGTTAATGTTCTTGATACTTGATTGTTGACTATTTTGCTATCAACTCATTGATTGTCAATCACTAAACTAGCAAATCAGCAACATACATTTTATAGACAGACAGGTGGTTCGTTGGATGGCTGGATGCTTGAGGACAAGGTTATATATAGATGAATCTCTATTTAGCCACTATCAAATATTCAAGGGGATAAAACATAAAAATTAACATATCAATGGTGACCCGGCTGGTGAGAGGACAAAAGGAATCAGTAATTTATTGATGGTCAATATGCCAAGCAAAGGTGTTAAATTACCATGATTGTCACCCAAAACTAAATCCTTTCTCTCATTACCATCTTGTTGCCCATATATATATATGTAATTTAATGATGGCCAGTATGCCAAGCAATGGTATTAAATTATATATATATATATATATATATATATATATATATATATATATATATATATATATATATATATATATATATAACATGTTTAATAACCACAAATCTCCATACTAATACTAACCATACATACACCATACATACTGGTACACACACAATCAATCATGGAAGGGGGGGGTGAGAAATACCTATACATATCGGAAACTTGGTTGAAATTCTGCTCTAAATTGAAGTTCAGTTGCTGAGTGTGAAAACTAATGAAAGCTAACAAAGGGATTTTGGACTGACCAAAGCTCTGACGCATGAGCAGAGCTAGGTCTGTGATTGTTACGCTCAAAGAATCGACGCAGGTCAGGTGGATCAACAGAATGGACAGCTAGTGGCGGCCAATGCAGTTCTCCTTCACCATGTTAATACCCCATTATAAATATAATGATCACATTAACGTAAGAGTCAGTGGAGAGACACCGCTGCCTCACCACATGGTGACCCAGGTGGTGAGAGGAAAAAAGGGATGTGATGGGCAACAAGATGGTGATAAGACAAAAGATTCAGTCAAACACAGGAATTCAACAACGCTGGATAGAGTTATCTTTGACTGAGTTACTTTTCTCAGGCAAAGATCAATTTTCTTTAAATTTGGACAAGTTATGATTGATAGATAAATATATGATTTCTGATGAAGGTTGAGTCTGATAATGTCACAATCAATTTCTCTTAGTTCTTAACCATTCAATAGTCGAACGGGCGAAACAGTAATGGTCTTGATAAATTTTCAGGCCAAACGATGATAATTCTGGAAAATTTACAACTGGAATGTCTGGCTTGATAATGGAGCGAGGGATTCCAGTGATAAATTTTCAAAAGTAATGTTCTCTTGGTCTGCAAATGGAGAATCACTTTTAAAAGATTTTAATGGATGATCCAAACTGTCACTCAAATATATGACATTATGTTGGATATTTTCAAGCTAATTTGACTTGACACTGTTGTAGCCATAAGTACCAACAGTACCCAGGTAAATTTGTTTCTAAATATTCAACAGATTCCCTCTATAGTTACCTTGAAATTGGGATTCAAAGTATATAAATTGATTCCATCTCGAATGTATAACGGGTGGGAGGAGCTTAGCTAGAAATTGGCGGGGCATAGCTAGACATGGATACCTCTATGCTCTTGATAAGCTTTACCCGCTATAAGGGCAAACACATTTCTATTTAACACTTTAACACGCATAACAGTTAAAAACGGCTTCTGCAGTGGTCTTGAGAAATGTTCATTTTCAGATCAAGAAGACTATTTTTGAAAATTTACCACTGGAATGACTAGCTCGATAACCGAGCCAGTCCTTCAAGTAGTAAATTTTCAAAAATTGTCTTCTCCTGGTCTACAAATGGACATTTCCTATGATAAAATTTAAATTTTCTTGAACAAATTGAAGGGTTAAAGGCCGGCCATTCACACCTAATGCATGTGCTGTAAGTGAACTTTGTAGGTTAATAACCTGACTATATCCATTATATTCTTCACAACGTGACGATGCAGGGGGGGGGGGGGGGCAAAGCAATAATCTTGTGCGACTCAGTGAGTAAGGCCATGATACAAATAGAGACAAGTTCTATGTATGTCCTACAGCAGACTGATCACCAACTACTAATGATCTATCAGTCAACTGGCCAGGAACTCTTTCTTCTTGTGGTTTTCTTATGCTGAATCAGTTGGATCCACATCCCAATGTCAGTGCTCTGTTCTGCACTTGCTTTTATACTCTCAGTCCGGGTTACAGTTTCTCCTTGGGTGTAACCGGAATGAGGAAAATATGGTCACGTGTAATCAGATTTTCTAGTTTGTAACCGGAAATGTTGAATTTGTAATCAGAAATTTCATTTTGTAACCGGAATTGTTTTTTTGTGTACGATTTTTCATTGTTGCAACTGGAAATATTTTTTGTGTAACCAGATTTTTTGATTGCTGGATTAGTGTAACCATTAGGTACCTTTTGATGTAACTGTTAAAGTTTTGATTGTTGTTTCTGAGGGCTAGTCTAACCGTCAAAAACTACAAATGTAACCAGAAATTTTTCTCAGTGTTGATTAGTTGTCAATCTGACTGAGACAACATTCGTGTGGCTTGAGGATTCCCAATATTGCGGGTTTTGGTTGCGTAATTCACATTTGGTGGACATAGGTTTCTATTGTTATAGAATAACTGTAAGTGGAGTGATTCAGATTTATGGCGTTTCGTACTTTGTTTAGTTATACTCATCAGAGAAAATGTAGATACCTATACAGGTAAGTCATACAATTTTGGCTAACTGATTTCAAGTGATGTAAAAGGAGCGGACATAGTAGTCAGTGTGATATCATTTGCTGACGTTCTTTAAGATGTCAGGGAATGGTTGCCATGACAGTGAGTTTGGTGATTCTAATAAGCATAAAAACAATTCAGATTTTGGAATCACCAGTCTACATCATTAGTCCCTATGGGATCTCGCGCATGCGGTGGGTGTATCCTGTACTTCACTTGTTCTTTTCTAACATAGGTTTTTGTCGAGATCCTTAAGGTATGAGGAAGAACATGTATAATTTTAAAGGACACGTTCTGTCCACTATGATTGGGCAAATTAAAATGTTGAGTAACAGGAGTATCTTTGTGTTTTTAATATCCCTTCGTTATTCTTCCACCCGTATGTGGAATTCACGTTTAGTTTCCTCCACAAACCATTAGTGAGATTATGTGCATGTGAGTAAGTATATGACATTGCATGTGTCACAATATGTCTTGACCATACATTTGTATTTTAGGCCCATGTGAATGTTAGTGAATTCACGTTTACTATCCATTTTGTGACAGAAAAACCTACGTTTTCTGGTGAATAGATAGATAGGTTTTTGAAAAGGTTTTCCTTGGAACCCGGTAGTAGTGGGAAACTCAAATTTGGTCATGACAGGTCTGTCTTAGAAAGTGTGATTCTTTCTGTAGCCAAACATTGGTGGTGTAAGAAGGGTGCTTCTACACTTGGGACTGCTTTCTAGCAATTCCTGATTCATCTGGATGATTTCCTTAGCCTTATGGCTTTGAGTGTGAAAGTCCATAATGCAGGGGATACGTGTGTTTATCTCCGAATTTATTTGGATTTGATCCTTCAACAGATTAGCCAAGAGTTTCGCTCGGTCTGCATGCTGCCATCAACCAGTATAGAGCATCTGAGTACAGAATGCTTTCACTTATTAATGATCTATTCACTGGATGTTGTGACACTCGACGCATTCATTTACATACTTAATTTTGCTCAACTGCCATGCAGAATTTCAAAGTATATGTGCAGGCCTTTAATGGATAATATCTTAAAATATAAATATAAATGTATATTATTCAATAACGTTCCAGTAAATTCTACACCTTTAACAATACATCACAGATAACAACTACATTAGTGACAGCAGTATTGAACATAATTCCCTGTTGAATTTTATTTTTTAGAAATTTATAATTCATATCTGCCAGAGACAAATAATGACAATCCCTTAACCCCAAAAATGGCTTCTGCAGTGGTCTTGATATATGTCTATTTGTAGACCAAGAGAAAGTGGTTTTTTTAATTTATCACTGAAATGACTGGCTCGATAATCGATCCAGTGATTACAGTGGTAAATTTTCAAGAATAATCTTCTCTTGGTCTGCAAATGGACATTTTCTATGATAAAATTGAAATTTTCTTAAACAAATTTTATGGTTAAAGGTGTATATGTTCTCAAGATGTATTGTATCACCACTTGTGCATCAGGATATTGCATCAAACATTACTTAACCCTTTAACACTCAAAAGCGGCTTCTGCAATGGTCTTGGGAAATGTCCATTTGCAGAACAAGACTATTTAAAAAAATTTTACCTCTGGAATGACTGGCTCGATAACCGAGCCAGTCATTCCAGAGTAAATTTTCAAAAATAGTTTTCTCTTGATCTTTTCTATGAGAAAATTGAAATTTTCTTGAATAAATTTGAGGGTTAAAGGGTTAACCCTTTCACTGATGTATTCCACATCTCATTTTCAAGGCAACTATACTGCAGGAAAACTGATGACTATTTTAAAATTAATTTGGCTGAGAGCCGGTGCTTCAGTCATATTAATTTCAGAATATTCAACAGAATATGTTTTAAATCGTAAAGAATATACTTTTTTCTGGGATTTATCGGTGAAAGGGGTAACCATTTTAACACTACAATCACACTTTCAAAGCAAGCATACAGGAAAAACTTGGAATATTTTAAAACAAGCAAACTTTAAGATTTTGTTGTCTAAGGCAAATTAGTGTTTTAATATCAAATACTTTTTATATCATAGAAAGTTTATTTCCAAAGTTTGGACAATCCCACTGCGAGGGTTAAACATACACCCAAAAAAACCCAGGTTGTGTTAAAGACAGACTAAATCAAGGCATTCACGCGATAATTAATTATGACATCATCCTACATGGCACTTCCTTGATTATGATTTCTGGCAATTTAACATGAAACCGGTTACAGACACATCAAAGGAATGCATACTTTCAAAGCAATAAATAATCTATAAATAAATAATCAATTTATTCAAATGTACAAAGAAATAAGACAATGAAATTTTGGAAAAAAGAATTTGGTGTATGGATAAGTGTTCTGTTGTGAAATAACCTTGGGATATTGAGGCAATGGACAACTGAGTCTGTTGAACTGGGTGATGATCAAGTACAAGTGTCTATTATAGCGTCTAGCCGCTCCCTGTTGACAGTAACGCAGCCGCTTCAAGATTCTATGCTAGAATTCATTTGTACTTCTTAGAAGCCTGAAGCTGAGTATGGCAGGCAGGTCAACAAAGACTCCTGTCAACGTCATCAATCATCGATGCTGTTACATAGGATACTGAAAATACTGAAGCTACTGGTAAGAACGATCAGTCTTATTGAGCCACCAGATACATACAATGTATCTTATCTGATCACCCTAACTAACCACCAACTCCTATCTGTTTATCCAGTCTTTTATACCCACCAAACTTTATTACATAAGCTTAGCTTGCAGTAAATTACACAATATTCATTACCCTTTTAACCCTAAAATTTTTTCAAGAAAATTTAACTTTTCTCATACAAAATCTTCATTTACTGACCAAGACTATTTTTTTTTAATTTACCACTGGAATGACTGGATCGTTTATCGAGCTAGTCATTTCAGTGGTAAACTTTCAAAAATAATATTCTCTTGGTCTGAAATGGACAGTTCTCAAGAACACTGCAGAAGCAGTTTTTGGCCGGCTTGATTGTTGAAAGAGTTAACATTAACTCTTTAATGATCAAGCCAGCCCAAACCAGCCTCTGCGGAGGTCTTGAATATTAAAGCACATTTGCAAGCCGAGAGAAGCTGCAGTAAATTTGTGGTAAAATTAAAAAAATAGTCTTCTAGGACTGCAAATCAAGATTTAATTTGCAAATACTTTGAATTTTCTTGATTAAATTTGATCTTTAACCCTCAAATTTGTTCAAGAAAAGTTTAATTTTCTCATACAAAATGTCTATCTTTGAAAATTTACCACTGGAATGATTGGCTCGGTTATCGAGCCAATCATTAAAGTGATACATTTTTTAAAATAGTATTCTCTTCGTCTGCAATTGGGCATTTCTCAAGACCGCTGCAGAAGCCGTTTTTGGCCAGCTTGAGCTTGCCAAACTTAAGTCATCAACTCTTTAATGGTCAAGCCAGCCCAAACCAGCCTCTGCGGTGGTCTTGAATATTAAGGCACATATGCAAGCCGAGAAAAACAAGAAGTAAATTTGTGGTTAATTTTCAAAAATAGTTTTCTTGGACTGCAAATCAAGATTTAATTTGCAAATACTTTGGATTTTCTTGACTAAATATGATCATTTAAAGGTTAACCCTTTAACCCTTGAAAAGTGAGCGTCTCGATATCAAGACATTGAGTCAGTCGACATTCTAGGAATTTTAAGAAATAATCTCTTGGTTTTCAACGAATTAACACTAGTGCGGGAGAAGGCACCACCACACACTCAATAGAGGGGTGAAGGCCAGAAAGCAGAATGTGTTGCGGAGTGGACCACCGCGTGAAGTTATACCAAGCAATGGGATATCATGGTTTTTCATCATTACATATACCCCCTACATCACAGGTGCTGATTACTCACAACACACTGATCCACAACGAATGTAATACATACATCGCTTTACATATATACACTGTTTCTCATGACATCTAAATTTTGGAGGTCCCAGGGACACCAAACCTAGAAATGTAGGGGTCCCAACCTGAAATATGGGGATCCCGAACTGAAATCTGTGTTTCCCATCCAGTTTTTCTTATCCATGCTAAGATTAGAGAGTACCATGGGTGCACAGCTTTGACTTATATATGGGGGTGCCCTGTCAGATTTTGTGGATTTGTTTGTGCAAAAAACCTATAAAACAAATTAATATTTAACAATCATGCTTAATTTTCAGGGGTCCCATGGGACCCACTGCCACAACTTCTCCGTTGTCCCCAGTAACATTTTGGGGGCATATACCCTCAAAAGGACTCTTATGAGAAACCCTGCATACATATAAGCCACACAGCACTATGTGGTGTGATATGGACACTGGAGAGGTTGTGCGGAGATGAAATGCAAGCCACCGGAGGAAACTCAAGTGACAGTTTCACATGGAAGGATGATAATTACATAACATATCAATAATTAATTATTTCCATTTTGGCATTGCTAAACATGACACATACCGGAGTATAACATTACATGAATTACAAAGAGGGTATGGCACAAACCTGAAATATGCTGTCCTGGCAGGATAACAGGCATTAACTAATGTTAATTGAGATGGGCCGACTCCCTACCCTTAGGCGGATAGTGGCCAACTAAGAGGATGAGAATAAATCACTGACAGTCTGCCCCAATAAACCAGCGGTCTGTTGATGACATTGCAAGGAAGGATCACGCTAATGCTTATAAGCATCACTGTGCCAATCTCCATGAGTTTGGATCAAATCAGTTGGCAACCCAGAATTTATGGCAAAGGAAGCTCCACCCCTCTGGAAACTATGCAATGAGTAATGGTCCAGGTCAACACCCCCGGCTACGTACAGGACCGTAGATGAAAAATCTAATCCATGTACGTCAAAGGAGCTAACCCAGACCCAGATTGAAACTGAAAGGCAGAGGACCATGGATCTGCATCACGTGTGAACCGGAGAGATAGCCACAGAGAACTACTGGGCAAAGGAGGGCAATTATAAATAGTGGGGAGAGGGACCAGCAGGTACTGCTCATTATACTTCATAGTCTTGGACCACTGAACTGACAAGCTGGCCCCAGAGCTCCAAAAGAACACATGATGGTGGCTTAGGTGCTTAACGGGGCCAAAGGCACTAGCTGACAGAGGCAGGAGGTTGGATTTCCGGAAGAATGAAAAGAAAGCAACCAGGCAAGCTGACTAAAAAGCAAAGTTCCTACAATCTGACAAATCCACTTTAGAAAAGATAGCCATGAGCAAGGATGGAGTAATGGGTACTTTCTGAATGTAATCCTGTCCCAAAAACCTACGAACACCATTGATTATTGATGAATGCTTTCCTGATTGACAAAAGCTGGGTGGACAAATGTGCCACTGATTTTACCCCACCAAAATTTGTGAGCAGTTTCCTGTACTCCCTACCATAGAGATATACAGAGGCAACATCATATGAAGACATTAACCTGTAAATGTGGGTAGTGTGGGACAAATAATCCAAGATGATATCAATTTTACAGCCCCCATCTTGAACCAGATTATGCAATATACCAATGTTAGCAATTGACCACTGGCTAATGGGCAGGCTTTCGAGCGTAGGATTTCTTGAGCCAGTTCGACATATGAGTTAAAAATTTGATGGCACCACTATTCCCCCCCCTTGGGGTGGGGGTGGGGAGAGGAACTGTCCACAAAATCCAAAATGTCATAGTAATTGTATCTTGGTGCAGTAATGATTGAAGAAACACCTGTGGGTCTTGCCAGGACAACATACCTCAAATTTGTGCATCCCCTGGCATTTCTGACTGTGACATGTGCACTGACGTTTCCCTTGCTAGCATATCCGGTGTTGATTGCTGCTGATGTAATCAGGACATCGGCTGCTCCCCAAATGCTTGCTCGCCACCAGGGATGGTCGTCTCTCCTTGGTTGTGAGAGGATGATTCTCCATCTGTCACGACGTCCTGGTCCTGCCGAGTCAACTGTGACCTGCGGCAAGCTGTGGTCAATACCTGCAGCTGGTCTGCCATCCAGGAATGTGTGGGAAATGCACCTCAACCGCAGCTTCTGCTGGCTGATCAGGATTTTTGATTTCATTATGTCATCTGACTCGAAACACGCCAAAGCTTCCATCGAATTGAACCCCAATCTGATGACCATGTTAATACTCCAGTGTAATCTTGCGGGGCGCCGCCCAAAGCTGAACGCGGTGTTTGTCTTCGACCGTTTGTTGTTCGTCAGCCATTTTAATTTTTTTTATCTACAAACACACTTTAAAGTTAGGAAGTTCTTTAAACAAAGCGGAAATTATCTATCCACTATCAGCTACTGGCACAGTACTGTGGAAAATCCATTTCAGTAATACACAAAGAGTCAATTATTTAGATGGTATAAGAGACAAATGTAAATTTTTTACTTAAAGCTGACACATCTTAAATTATGTAAAACGAGTGAAATAAAACTTTCAAAGTTAGGACAAGGCGAAGTTAGGAACGATACAGAAATTGATTATAATCCAAGTTGGTCATTGAATGTTCGTCATCATCAGTTAAACTTTCTAAGAATCCTATTAACTGTTATTTCCTTGCTGGAATTGCACCATGGAAAATAAGAAAATAGTATGCTAAGACCAATGTTTGAAGTGCAAGCGTGCGAAAACAGAATGCCAGGACACAGAGAAAATTATCCAGGAGTGGGGGGGGGCTGACTGATGCTATTGTGGCCAGAGAGTAATCTCTGCTGGGGGTCAGATCAACTAACAATGCTACAACAATAGGTACATGAGAAGCCAATGCAAGCCCCTTTACCATGTTAATATCACATTATCAACATAACGATTATGAAAATTGAAGTTTTCTTGAACAATTTGAGGTTTATAGGTTTAATCAATTCGAAGGAGATCATACTAGATCTGACTAAGTAAGTGTGATAAATTGTATATCAATTAATAGCAGGAAGTGTAAGATTCCTTATTAATCAAGTGATTATTTTATTTAGATCATGAAGTATCCTTGTAGTGTTCATTCAGCTTATCATGCCTATTTTCATCAGCATCATGATCTTTGGCATACTGTATGTTTGTTTGATCCTCTACCTCATTAATGGACATACAATTCGCACAACAACACTTTGTCCATCATTAATTAAGCGTTTGTGATGAACTTAGCTACATCAGCCATGACATTGTTTATTATGATGTCATTGATAAACTTGAATCCTCCATTATCATACAAGGATCATCATGAAGAACGAGCGAGTAAGGTAATTAGTAGGTGAAATATTCAATATCTGAATGCCTAGCTGGACCACTCACTAAGCTGCCAGAGGATGTTCTAACACTAAATAAACATATGAATACCGATAATGAGCGATTCGAATATAAGTAGACAGGTATCAAATTAAACTGATAACACTGATTTTCTCATCACTCAGAGCATGGAGGAGCATAGTAATTCTAAGGATATGAAATGGCTCAATTATCTCTGCCATTACATTAGCAAAACATGGCACAGATGAAATTATATTGTCTACACCACAAAATTATTTGGGTTAGAGAATATGATTTATAGAAGATAACTTAAAATGGAAGATCTTGGGAACTTGTTAGTTATTTTCCAATCACTACAAATACCCTGAAAGTTGCAGACTGACATTTGGGGTTGCCATCTTGTTAGGTGGTACTGCTGAAAAGCACAGATCATGTAACATTGTGACATCTTGCTAGGTAGTACTGCTGAAATGCACACATCATGTAAAATTGTGACATCTTGTTAGGTAGTAGTGCTGAAATGCACACATGTAACATTGTGAAATCTTGTTAGGTAGTACTGCTGAAATGCACACATCATGTAACATTGTGATATCTTGTTAGGTAGTACTGTTGAAATACACAGATCATGTAACATTATGACATCTTGCTAGGTAGTACTGCTGAAATGCACACAGCATGTAACATTGTGATATCTTGTTAGGTAGTAGTGCTGAAATGAACACATCATGTAACATTGTGATATCTTGTTAGGTAGTACTGTTGAAATACACAGATCATGTAACATTATGACATCTTGCTAGGTAGTACTGCTGAAATGCACACAGCATGTAACATTGTGATATCTTGTTAGGTAGTAGTGCTGAAATGAACAGATCATGTAACATTGTGACATCTTGTTAGGTAGTACTGCTGAAATGAACAGATCATGTAACATTGTGACATCTTGTTAGGTAGTACTGCTGAAATGAACACATCATGTAACATTGTGACATCTTGTTAGGTAGTAGTGCTGAAATGAACAGATCATGTAACATTGTGACATCTTGTTAGGTAGTAGTGCTGAAATGAACAGATCATGTAACATTGTGACATCTTGTTAGGTAGTAGTGCTGAAATGAACACATCATGTAACATTGTGACATCTTGTTAGGTAGTAGTGCTGAAATGAACAGATCATGTAACATTGTGACATCTTGTTAGGTAGTACTGTTGAAATGCACAGATCATGTAACATTGTGACATCTTGTTAGGTAGTACTGTTGAAATGCACAGATCATGTAACATTGTGACATCTTGTTAGGTAGTACTGTTGAAATGCACAGATCATGTAACATTGTGACATCTCACTTAATGTAGTACTGCTGAAATTCACAGATCATGTAACATTGTGACATCTTGTTAGGTAGTACTGTTGAAATGCACAGATCATGTAACATTGTGACATCTTGTTAGGTAGTATTGTTGAAATTTACAGATCATGTAACATTGTGACATCTTGTTAGGTAGGTCTGCTGAAATGCACAGTTCCTGTAACATTGTAACATCTTGTTTGGCAGTACTGGGTTTGTATTTATGAAAGTACATAACTTACACAACTGCCTAACTGACCACATATATTTAGAAGACCTGGCTATGTTGTATTCACGAAGAGGCAGTGAAATATTCATCTAATGTTGGTGAATACAGACTTAGCCATTTTTGGACTTATAGGCCCTAATTAGAGATAGTTTCCTACTTAAGTACCCTTCGAGAATTATTGCCTCAGGTGAATGATCTAACATTTGGCTATGTAAGTGCTGGTGAAAGTTTTATTGTTGTCCATGGTGGAAACAGTGTTTAATTTTGAAGACCTTAGACAAAAATCAAAATTGTTTCCTTACTTAATGTCCATATACAGATGACTACTTTTTAAATTGTACCACTAGAATTACTGATTTATAGAGCCAGAGATGCCAGAAGTGTCCCACATGTCAAGTATTTAGTTTTTAGCATGTCACACATTATTATTCTTAAATAGTATACACCTTAAAGCGATTCCAATCTCATCTCAAATGTTGTATTGCACCGATAGAATATGGTTTATAGATTCCATATCATTCATATCCCGTCACATTCCCTGACCTGTATCACAATTATCTGTTTTGTAAACGTTGAACAGTGATCGACACCATTTTGTCTCCTCAAGCTATTGTGTGTAATGTCATGTAAGCTCCAATGCATCACATTCTTTATTATGTAATGGTCATCCCATTGAATATTTTGAAACTAATTTGACTGGAAGTTGTTGCTGCATATGGCTTCCAATCAGATTGGTTTCAAAATATTCAACAGCTTACCTGTAGGATTGCTTTTATACCACATTGCCAAACTATAGCTGGCACCTCTATGACTGAGTGTATATACCGAGGCAGACACACTAGGGTTTTTCTGATTGGTTGAAAAGCAAATCATGACAGCCATCAGAGGGTGTAGAAATGTACCAACAATTAACTACTAAATCCTGAATATCTTTCCCTAGCGGCGTGATAAAAAGCTTAAAATTACCTGGATAGTTTATGACTGGCGTGTTAGATCACCCAAATAGCTATCAAGAGATGGGATTAGTTGTCCTTTAAAGAATCAAATGCCTATTGAAAACCTCTAACATTCTTCAAATTCTTGAAAAGGAGACAACTGTCACAGAAATAAACTAAGTCCAAACCATGTAAAAAACTGTAAAATCTTTTAATTTTGCAGCAGACTGAATGCCATGATGATATAAAACAGATCTGTAAAGTTTTGTTGGGATTAGATAATCCCTTGATAAATTAAAAGAATATTAACAAACTTTAACATTCTTCTTATTCTTGGTCCACAATAAAGTCCAAACCACGCAAAAATATGTAAACCATTTTCCTTATGATGGAGTCTGGATGCAATGATGGCGTAGAACTCATCTGTAAAGTTTTAATAGTATCGGATAAGCACTTACTGAATTAAATGTCCATTGACAAAATTTAACATTTACCAAATTCTTGGTGCAAAATAAGCTACGTCCAAACCTCGTTAAAATATGGAAAAAATTTGTATGATTGCGACTAGGTGCAATCATGGTATAGATCAAATCTGTACAGTTTTATTAAGATCAGACACACCCTTGACGAACTAAACGTCCAATGAAAAAGTAACATTTATCTAATTCTTTGCACACGCCGGATGTCATTTGGATTGATATGTCGAGATCCTCCAATTCGCTATGGACTTGACAACAATGTTCACCTGTAAATGGACTGTTCTCCAGAACACTCCAGAGTATGGTTTTGGCACACTTGACCATTAATAAGGATCTAAATGCTATCTAAAAGAACATTATTTTCAAAATAAATGACACTTATTATTTTTTATCTCTGAACGATGCAAGATGATCATTATGCCATCCATAGACAGCTAATAACTGACAACATCAGAGCACAGAATTAATGCAATATATTGCTGACTTGGATGTAACATGCGTTAGTGCAGTGATCATGCCAGCATATAACTTATTACAAATGAATGGAGTTGTACAATAGAACAGAGCTGTATTGAAGTGCAATTATTAATATTCATGAGCTTGTGGGAGAGAGGAAAAGGAAGGCCACTAAACAAGAACAAATGTCATTTGTGCACTCCTGTCAAATTAATTGTCAGCAGGGCTGCTTATGCAACACACTATTGCATATTCTCTATTCAAATTTATGAGGGCAACTTGTGTGTTTAGTTAACCCATTCAGCGCTAAACTCCATGTGCCTCAATCTCAGGGCAAACAAAAAGATCTGTTGAGTATTTTGGTGTTAATATGACTGGAAGTCATTACTGCCTTAGGTAGCCTTAGGTAGCAATGGCTTCCAGTCTTGTTGAGTCCCAAATATACAACACAATATGGTCTATATGGCAAACAATTTACTTTTTCACAGATTTGTCGTTGAAGGGGGTCAATGGTTAATAAAGTTCAAATTATTGTCAACATTTTGAACAAAAGATTGAAAGTGAGAAAAGTTGATTGTCTCAACATAAACCCCCTCTCAACCCAATCTCCCAGTAAATGATTTGTTGATGCAGTTTATATCTCATGCTCATCACCCACCTTATGTCACACCAAAATGTGCGGACAAATTGATATATCACTTGTCATAGCAACCTCAAAATGTGTTGACTAATGTTGAGTTGAGAAATGCACTCGGACAATACTATGTGCCCTGATCAGGCAACCAGGCCCTGCGAGTATGATCAGAGTAATGTTATCACATGGTGTAATCAATCTGAATACTTGACTCTCAGGCAACATTACAAGCATTTGGAGAAGGTTGTAAGACCACTGTGGGCTTTTTAATCTAACGCTTGGTACATTGTGACTGTCCAAGCAATCCTACGACGTGAGCATCAGTAAAATTTGCCACTCATGATAATCATCTGCATCTTCTATGACTTTCTTACATATTTTCCATGTCTTTCTTGCATATAGACTATAACTCTCTACATAATCTCATACATTCTAGGTCTTTCTGGCATATTCTCTCTATTTGTTTCATGTATGCCCATTTCACTGTCTTTCTTTCATATCGTCCATGTTTTTCTTGCATACCTTTCTGTATTTCATCTATATATTAAATGTGTTTCTTGCAAATTTTTTTAGTTTTTCTTGAATATCGTCCATGTCTTTCTTGCATAACTGCTTTGTCTTTCACGCAAACATACCTTGCAAACATGCCATATGGT
Source organism: Chaetoderma sp. LZ-2023a (assembly GCA_034401795.1). Lineage (NCBI taxonomy): Eukaryota > Metazoa > Mollusca > Caudofoveata > Chaetodermatida > Chaetodermatidae > Chaetoderma > Chaetoderma sp. LZ-2023a. The sequence continues at coordinate 32,254,756 of CM067374.1, forward strand.
TTTTTCCTTCCTTGCCAGGATTAGAAATAAATGAAAAGATTTAGTTACCCATTGGGCAACCTATGATGCCATTTCATGCATTTTCAGGTTGCCCGCCATAGATTAAGGTTGCCCTTATGTTATGAAAATTAGAATCAGTATTGTTTAGTCAAGTAAATTCTGATGAATGGCCACATGTACTCAGAAATGGCATTAAGCATACTGGTTACTCTTTCTAATAATTAAATAAAAAACTTAAAACAAAAAGTGTTAGTCCGTAGGTATAAAAAACACAATATAGTACTTATTAGTCTGAGTATTATTGGTTGCCCTGTGTAGGGCCATTAATAGCCAAAGCTTAGTTGCCCTTTTGAAAATCAGGTTGCCCCAGGGAACAGGGCAAATGGACATTTCTATCCCTGCTTGCATATATTTTTTGTCTTTCTTGCATATTTGTTTCCGTATTTCTTGCATATCCTTTTTGTCTTTCTTGCACATATCTTTCTATCATTCTTGCATATCTTGCATGTCTTTCTTGCATATCTTCCATATCTTTCTTGCAAATCCTTTGTTTTGTTACGTATCTTAAATGTCTTTCTTATATATCGGTGACATAATTCCTGCATATCTTCTGTTTAAGCCCACTGCCTATCTTCTAAAACTATCTTGCCTATCATGCATTCTCCTATAAAGTTACTGAATAATTCTTATTGAGTTTTACCTTGTGACTAACCAACTGACAGGAAACTGACATGCTTCAGAAAACTAGACATTAAACGCTGGATAGACAGAGGCCCTTTCATTGCTTCCTTGGAGGCACGTGACCCAGCTGTGGGGTTAATGCTGAAATCACATTTTGTTGGAAGAACAATATTTGGTTGGTATGATCCAATTGAACAATGCTGGACTATGTCTGTTTCATGAGACATGGATGATGGCCAACTTATTAAAGTACAGCATACTAGATATTACCTCGACGAATATAAATTGAGTTCTTCTGCGACTTTGTCTATAATTACCAGTTGTTCAAGTTCGCTAGCAACCTCTTGGTTTGACATGTTGGAGATATATTACATGATCCTGCACTCTTGCTAAAATCATGCTGAATTTCAAATGGAGGGACATCTGTTACCCAAGTATCTGACATCATAATCAAATACATCACGTTATCTGACATTAAAATTAAAATGAGGACGCTCTATTATGAAAATCGAAAGGTCTATCACGAAAGTGTACAGATTGTATGTCTTTGATAAATCTACAATCTAATAAACATTCTGCTGGATATTTTGAAACAAAGCTGTAGCTGCTAAGCAGCAGCATCCACAGTTAACTTAGTTTCAAAATATTTAACTCTTACCTGTATAGTTTTCTTGAAATTTAGATTCCAGGTATTCATATTTTTTCAAAGTCGTAAATCGAATTGAACACATGTAAAAGGTGGGTGGAGCTTACCTGGAATCGGGCGGGGTATAGCTAGAACCTTTGATTCCTCTATTGGTTTCAGCTTATTTACCATGTTTTATAGTTAGTGGACTAGTTGTGCCAGATTTTTTTGAAATGTCACAGAGTGAAAATTATATAAATGTCAGCATCATAATTAAGCTGCTAAAACGAACATCTGTGTTTGTATGATTAACCCTTTTATGGTCTAGCCGGCCAAAGCCGGCCTCTCTAGTGGTCTTGAGGAATGTCCATTTGCAGGCCAACATCAGACAATTGTTGAAAATTGACCACTGGAATGACTGGCTCGATAAGCGAGCCAGTCATTCCAGTGGTAAATTTTCAAAAATAGTCTTCTCTTGGTCTGCAAATTGACATTTTCTATGAGAAAATTTAAATTTTCATGAACAAATTCGAGGGTTAAAGGGTTAATGGGATTCTTGGAATTCAGAGTTCAAAGTATGGAAAGTTGGAATCAATTTTTATAATATAAATTTATTCCAACGTACGTAAAAAGGTGGGTGGAACTTTGATAGAAACGGGCGGGGGATAGCTAGAAATAGATAATCTATTTAGAACTGAACTCTGCAACATAGCGGCTTAACATAACACTTGTATATGCATTAAGACCGTAAACACAATCACACAAAGATAATAACCGCAAGGTTCCAATTCATGGTAGCAGATGAATATATGGAGGCCATATTTTAGTAATAAAATATTCATAGAAACACAATAATAGAATTTGTGAGACTTCTCGAAGGACTCAAAAACTCCGGAAACTAACGCTAGCTGATAATAGAGTCTTCTGTTGGAGCTTCTTCTTGTCCATAAATTCTAGATGGTATGAAAATTTTCATTGAGGAGACAGAAATACTTCAGGAGTGCAGTGTATATATTGGCATGGGTTGAAAACTGGCTGCCTGCGTAAACGCTCGATATTCATTTGATAGATGGAATAAAGTTATATCAACACAACTGTATCTTTATGTTAGAGCTTTTCCCATATTATTTAGACACAAAGACGATGCTCTAGAGAGACACCGACACTCTAGCGAGAGAGAGATGACAGTCAACATAAAATTTCCATAAATATACAATATTTTAATAACACATTTTATTATGAATTCCCATATCTTGTGCAAAAGTAGTTTATGTCTAATTTGAATATTATATGTCATAAATTGATTGAATTCTTTAAAGTACCTTTGTAGAGGATTTGGGAATTGATAATAAAATGTGTTAGTGAAATTCATCTTGATTGCTAAAAGAACCCAGTTTAATGGAAAGTTGTTTAGCACTCTACTAGAGTTTTTTCAGTAGGTATTCTATGCAGGCCAAACGACCAACGTTCAAAAATGTACCAGTGGGATTGACTGGCTCAGTTATCAATCCAGTGATTCTATAGGAAAATTGTCAACATTTATGTCTTCATTTGGGTCTGCAATAGGACATTTCATAAGACCACTGTAGAGGTCAGTTTGACCATTATGGGGTTAACCCTATAACACTAATATCAGATAAAAATGGCTTAAGCAGCGGTCTTGAGAAATGTCCATTTGCAGACCAACAGAAGACTATTCTTTTTAAATTTACCTCTGGAATGACTGGCTCGATAAACGAACCAGTCATTCCAGTGTTAAATTTTCTAAAACAGTCTTCTCTTGGTCTGCGAATGGACATTTTCTATAAGAAAATTTAATTTTCTTGAACAAATTTGAGGATTAAAGGGTTAACGAATATGGTAAGCAGATAACATATTCAACTTTATTTCCGAAAAAGTTGGTCCCGATCCCAGGATGATTCATAATAAGGAAAAATTAGTTACCTTTCCAGGACGCAGAAATTTATCTCATCCCGGAGAGGTAACTAATTTTTCCTTATTATGTTCAACTTTGTTCATACCAGCAATCTATGGCATCACTATATAATGATCAAGCCAGACCCAAACTAGTTCAACAGTCGTCCATTTGCAGACCAAAGAGAAAACATTAAAAAAAATTAACAATAAAAGGGCCATTTATTTCAAAATTCCATCTTTTTAAAATATTAATCTGTTAGAAGACACAAAATTGTTGGTCCATATTTGACCATTAAACGACCATTGACCATTATGTCAGACATAGCTCAACATGGTAAGCAAGCTCTCTATGCGCCAGATGTGAAACAATAAGATATATGTCTGTCTCTCAAAACCTTCATGCTCCCTTATTGTCAGACATTCCAAGACACAGATAGCATCTTTCTATCTATTATTTAGCAAATTACTTGTCTGAGAACAGTCTCTGCTTCTCCTATTCAATGCACAGCCTACCCAGACTGGCATTAGTCTGACATGGCAGAGTAATACATTTTTAATCTTTCATGACTAAATTTCCAAAATTTCCACTTTCACTGAAATGTTGTAAGAAATAACTTTAGAATATTTTTTTTATTAGATGTAATAGAATTGATAGTTGAAAGTTGTAAATGTTTCAAAATTTTGACAGATTTAAGGGTATTTTAGGATGATTTTCAGGGTAAGATACTGCATTTATAACATGGTCACAAGAACACCTGTCAGGCTAAGATTTAATCTGGTGATCCTCACATCACCTCAATTTTCCAGGAAGCTCCCGACATTTACTGTCATTTCCCACATCAAGGGAATGTCACATGTTCTCCCACACATAATGTACTTTATTGGGTTATACAATAACATTTTTTATCTAAAATGATTGACTATGAATTACATATGACATTCAATATAATTGTTAATTTGGTTACTTAAAATACAAGAATTCACAGAGTTAAATACCTCTGTTGTCCTCTTAATGGATGAATCCAGTTTTAGCTATGCCCTGCCTATCTCTAGCTACGCTCCACCCACGCTTCGCCTGTGTAGGAATCGATCAATCCCTGCACTCCAATTATGATTGTAGATTATGACTCTGGATTGAGACATCAACTTACATGCGACGTGTTGATTATGATGTCATATGATTGACCTGTAAACTGGATTCCTCAATTGCCAATAAGCATTGGATGTGCAATTTGACACGGTGCTGCCTCCGAGAAAAGATTGACGGTTTCATGAGGATGCAGCTGCGCAGTTATTGTGTTGGTGCAGCGAATGCTCATGTCCGTATTCATATCCAAGCATTGTGGCATTCACAAGATAGGCATCGACAAGTCACAGGCCTTTGACACCATCAAACTATCAACGATCCAAGACATACTACATTTCCATATAGCTGCAGAACGGCTCAAGAATATAAATCACTCCATGAATGAAGCCAAGACTGAGTTTACCAGGTACACCTATCAGATACAGACAAAGTCAGTGACTGAGTGACAGACATCCCACTGCATGGCAGGAACGAATGGAGGAAGAGAAAAACTCTTGGTTCACTACTGTGGACCTCGACATCGCTTCATGTTGCGTAATGGGAAATATTCCCTTCGTTCTTTGTGGAATCTTTGGATACATTTACCGAGCTAAAAGAAGCCGGACTGGGTACACTAACGACCTGGAAGAACCTGATGGAGCTAAAGGCACTCGCTGAGGACAAAAGAAACAGTGGACAAAGAAGGACTGATTGCAGCTACAGAAGTTTTTGCAACTAATGCAGCCATAGAACACGGTATATTATCATCATCATCAGATGTCATTGACCTTAGCAGCCGCCAATCTTGTGAACTCAATGTCATCATGCTGATGTCTAATAACTTCATCAATGATATATCCAAGCTTAGTTCCAATACAGTCTAGCAATCCTGAAATATAAACTGAGAATTCAAAGTTTTGCTAACCACAAAAGGTTAACATGAAAAAACATTGTTTTGTATCAGGATTTGATTGAGCTAATATGAATTCAAGGTCATGATGCGGATTCCTAATGGAATTTTTCAATTTTAGCTATACCCCTGCCCCCAACCCCCTTCTCATCTCAATGTAATCTCCAGCCACACCGCATCCATGTTGGGATCGATCGATTTCTGAACTCCCTGACTATCAATTTCCAGAAAACTATACATGTAAGCTGTTGAATATTTTGAAACTAATTTGACTGGGTGCTGGGGCAACAGCGCCCAGTCAAATTAATTTCAAAATATTTGACAGAATGTTTATTAAATAATAAAGATATACATTTTGTACAATATGTTGGACTATTAAGCGTTAAAGATGGACTATATGGAATCATTCAAGACATAATGATTATGACATCATCATACACGTCACTTATTTAACTATGACATCATATGACATCAGATGATCGATGGATAAACTGGAAAGGTGAATTGGATTGGTAAACATGTATCCAAGTTTAGTTCTGATACATTCATCATAACTAAGCCTGAAATATAAGCCAATGCAATTTGTAAAACATATCCACTATGGCTGTCATCACATGATATCTATGTCTCAATGGAGGAATCCAGTTTTAGCGATGCCCTGCCCAACTCTAAACTAAGATCCACCAAATGCTAATTGCCCATGTTGGGATCCCTGCACTCTCTGAATCTCAATTTCCAAAAAAATATACAGGTTAAGCTGTTGAATATGTTGAAACTAATTTGACTGTGTGTTGCTTGCAGCATCAGCGTCCAGTCGAATTAGTTTCAAAGTATTCAGCAGAATGTTTATTTAATAGTAAAGACATACAATTCGTACAACTTGACCGATTATTAAGCATTTCTGACAAACTATATCATTTCATTCATGATGTAATTTATTATGATGTCAGCCTACATGTGATGTAGTTGATTATGATGTCATATGATTGACAGAGAAACTTGATTTGTTCATTCTGTTTCATAAGTTACTCACTCAGTTATAGTTTTTCGGTGAAATTGTGGCCAAAAACACCTGAAATACCATCAATTTTCTAAACTCAGGATCGAAGCCTTTTTTTTTAAGATCGAGGACTTAACCATTTGCAAATGTAAACAAAGCATGACTATACAAGACATATTCTCTGGGATTACTCTCTCATATAAGGTTTAACTCTTTAACCCTCATATCAGCAAATAAATGGCTTCTACAGCGGTCATGAGACATGTAAATTTGCAGACCAAGAGAATATTATTTTTTTTAATTTACCACTGGAATGACTGGCTCGATAACCGAGCCAGTCATTCCAGTGATAAACTTTCAAAAATAGTCTTCTCTTGGTCTGCAAATTGACATTTTCTTTGGAAAAATTTAAATTTTCTTCAATAAATTCAAGGCTTAAAGGGCTAAAACAACATCATTTAGTGCCCAGCACACAGTCTTTTGGCAAAAACAATACTCTTCTATTGGAGATCTACACCTAACAGTTACTTTCATCTGAGCATCTAGGAGATCTGTTGGCCAGAGAGTTCGATGAAGTAAAAGCACACTGAGAATGCAGTAGTTATTCAGAATACCTAATATTAAATCATTCCAAAACACTACACACACCATCCTTTCCAAATGGAGATGGAAGCAGCCCATCCAGAAGTCTCAACCATCTATCTCCAAAATCTCACTTTCTTTTAAACCATTCAATCCTAAAATTTGTTGAAATTTTTTCATAGAAAATGGAAGTTTATCACTGGCATAAAAGGCTTGGTTATTGAGTCAATTATACAAATGTTTAATTTTTAAAAATTACTGTAGTCTTCTCTTGGTCTGCACATAGAGATTTCTTCAAACAATTGCAAAAGCCATTCAATTCGTCTTCATGAGTGTTACCCCTTTAACACTCATATCCACCAAAAACGGCTTCTGCAGTGGTTTTGGGAAATGTCCATTTGCAGACCAAGAGAAGATTATCTTTGAAAATTTACCACTGGAATGACTGGCTCAATAACTGAGCCAGTCATTCCAGTGATAAATTTTCAGAAATAGTCTTTTCTTGGTCTGCAAGTGGACATTTTCTATGAGAAAATTAAAATTTTCTTGAACAAATTTGAGGGTTAAAGGTTTAATGAGTTAAGTAAAGAGAGAACGTAGTATTAACAATCATCAAAATAACATTAATACACTTCTGAATATTTTGTAATTAATTTCAACGGAAGGCTTCCAGTCAGATCAATTTAAAAATAAATGAACAGCTTTCTGATATGGTTGACTTGGATTTATTTCAAGGATGAAAGAGTGACCATTTTAATAATCAAGATTTGATAAGACAATTGAATCTTTTTGCTTAGAGAATGTCCACACACACACGCTGAGAAAATACCATTTTTGACAATTTACCACTAGAATGACTGGCTTGGTCATTGAGCCAGTAACTCCAGCGATAAATTTTCAAAGAAAATCTCTTTGCCTACAAATGGACATTTCATAAGTGAATGGCAGAAGGAGTTTTTGGTAGGCTTGAACAGGAGAGGGTTAACCCTTTAATGGCCAAATTTGGTCAAGAAAATTTAATGATTTTATTATTGAATGCCCATTTGGTTATCAAGCCAGTCATTCCAGCGGTAAATTAAAAAAAATTGTCTTCTCTTGGCCTGAAAATGGACATTCTTCAAGACCAGTTCAGAGGCCAGTTTTGGCCGGCTTGACCATTAATGAGTTAAACCATCAGATGCTTATGTACAGATGATCGTGATGTAGTAGTACACTGTACTTTGATGATCTGAGACTCACAATAATAATTCCTATATCCAATGACAATTTAATGTTTGCCATGATATTGAATGCATGTATTATTACAAAGTTATGATACCATGGCATTATTAAGCGGTCATAGAGGTCATTAACAGTCAAGTAATGCAATCATCATCACTCTGCTTAATTACAAACTCCATCTAATATTGCTAGATAATTAACATCTAAGCACAATCACGTGAAAATGTCCTCTTGCACTCCGTAAACATATGAATAACTTACATACCAATTTACTTGAATTCTGTACAATGGTTTCGGAGGAGTTGCGTTACAATCAATTTATCCACGCACACACACGTGCATGGGAATGCATTTGTGTATGCACACACACACACACACACACACACACACACACACACACACACACACACACACACACACACACACACACACACACACACACACACACACACACACACACACACACACCGGTGGGATAGCATAATCTCCACTTTTCTTTTAACAAGAGGCCCCAGGGCCTGTGGCGCTCACCTGGACCATTAGCATTTGAACCATTTGCATTTAAATAATTATGATGGATAATTTTCAGAAAATCCAAGATAGCCACCCAAAAAACTTATCAATCAAAATTCTGAATACAGTTCTAGAGTCTACCATGATATGGGCACTCTAGCCAAATTTGGTTGAAATATGTCAAGCAACTTAAAAGCGAAGCAGCGCTTTGACAATTTCTGGTAAATTTTTCATAAAGATTTACACCCAAAAGAGTGATCAATCATTATTCTGAATATAGTTTCTAGAGCCTACCACCCTAGAATCCATCTAGTGAAATTTGGTTGAAATATGTCAAGCAGCTTAAGGAGGAGTAGCATTTTGAGGTTTTTAATAAAAATCTATGATTTTCACAAAAAAATGTATCAACCAAAATTCTGAAAAGAAGCTCTAGAGCCTACTACCATAGAATCCATTTAGCTAAATTTGTTTGAAATATATCTAGCAGCTATGACGCAGTAGCATTTTGACCATTTGCAGTAAATTTTTCATAAAATCTAAGATTCATGAATCAAAATTCTGAATAGAAGTACTAGAGCCTATCACAATAGAATCCTTTCAGTCCAATTTGGTTGAAATCTGTCAAAATGGTAAGGAGAAGTAGAGATTTGACAATTTGCTGTCAATTTTTAATAAAACGTAGGATTTTCACCCAAATTATTTACACACAAAATTCTTTCAGCAGAATTTGGTTCAAATTGGTCAAAATGGTAAGGAGAAGAAGCAATTTGAATTTTTAATAAAATCTAAGGTTTTCACCCAAAATATTTATGAATCAAAATTCTGAATGCAAGTTCTATAACCTATGAGCATAAGATCCTTTCAGCCAAATTTGATTGAAAAAAGTCAAACGGGTAAGGAGAAGAAGCAATTTGACAATTTCTGGTAAATTTTTAATAAAATCTAGGATTTTCACTCAAAATATTTACACAAACAAATTCTCAATGGAAGTTATAGACCCTATGACCATAGGATTCTTTCAGCCCAATTTGGTTGAAATCGGTCAAAATGGTAAGGAGAAGAAGCAATTTGACAATTTCTGGTAAATTCTTAATAAAAGTTTTTCACCCAAAATATTTTCGAATCAAAGTTCTGAATGGAGGTTCTATAACCTATGACCATAGGATCGTTTCAGCCAAATTTGATTGAAAACTGTCAAAAGTCTAAGGAGAAGATGCAATTTAACAATTTCCGGTAAATTTTTAATAAAATCTAAGATTTTGAGGCAAAAAATTTATGAATCAAAATTCCAAATGGAAGTTCCGATTCCAAGCAAAATAGCATCCTTTGACCAAAATTTAGTTAAGCTTCGGCTATTGGTTAAGGAGGAGTAGTGTTTTAAAGCAAAAGTTGACAGATGACAGACGGACGGTTGCCATGGCATAGGCTCATTTGGCCTTTCAGGCCAGGTGAGCTAAAAATGTGGGGGTAATAATCTTCTTTTGGCCTGCAAATGGAGATTTCTCAACACCATTGCAGAAGGCATTTCTGGTGTTGATCATGTGAGGAAAGGTGTTGCTAACAGAGATAGCAGCTGGTTACATCTACATAAATCTTAACACACACGCTCGTGCGATCATGCGCGCATGCATGCATGCATGCATGCATGCATGCACGCACGCACGCACACACACACACACACTATCCATTCAACTTGATTCTATATGAACATATAAACATTTGTGCATGGCAGCATAAGGATTAAACGAATAACTTGCTCTTGACTGCTAAATATTAGATGAAAGGCGATGAATGACAGGATATGAATGATATGAGTATACACCTTGTCTAATGCTCAGGTGTGCTAAAGAGTTGAATATACTCAATACAAACTTCAAAGAAGATACCTGCATGATTGGAATGATTGATGATGATATGTGTCTAAATTTGTATGTATATCTGTGCATGCGTGCGAGCGAGTGAGCGAGCATGCGTGCATGCGTGCATGTGGTTTGCAAATGGACATTTCTCAGGTCACCACTTGAGAGGGCGGTTCTGGCCGGCGTGATGTTTATAACGGGTTAAGACTGATTCAGAAACATTTCGTCATCCTATATCACCTGACACCTTGGGTGTCCACAGGGGGCAAAGAGGGCACTTTACCACACCCCCACACCACACATGGATCTGAACAAAGACTTTTCTAACACACAACATAGATATTGATACTGTAAAGTCAGAAAAGTTCTACTGAGTATATTTGATGGAAATTATTATGTTCAATATCTCTGATATAACATTCCACAAATTAAATCTGTAAGCCTAAATGTACCAAGAATATTTGTCTTGGACACCATTGTCTGTTTTTAAAAAAAAAAAACCTAAAGGAAAACATGTCATGTTATTGTCTCCAAATATTATTTTCTTAATAACAATTGTAATGTGTACATACAAATTGAGGGGAAATATAATTTCCTTGAGATGAGAGATATTTTGCAGCAGAAAACCCATAATAATTACATAATTTCACAGCCAAGTGAATGCCCATATTTACTCCAGAAATGCAGGCGATACCCTCGGAGGACATTTAGATTTTGAACGCTCTGTCTCATTGCCCAGGCAGTACTCTATGGAAAAGATCCTGTAGATACTAATGCCTGGCACAGATTTTATTGACCCACACTGTACGACAAATGAATAGACAAATACCAAACAACTTCCAGTATATTAATAACTTCTGACTACTAAAATAAAACATGGTAGAGAAAATATAATCACAGGATGGACTCATACATCACAAAATAATCTGTATTTATTTAAATTTTTATAATGGTAGTCATGCCAATGTATAAGTAACACTGCTTACCTTACAGTACACTCTGATGCAAGCCAAAACCTGGACAGAAACGATTATATATTTAAGGCTGGTGGAAAACCCTTATTACCGAAGCAAGTAACTCCCTTGAGGTGTCACTAGCAATGTGGAATATCCATCACAAGCACAGTAATGTGCAGATAAAGGTCTCTAGTACTCACATAATGAAGTAGGCAATCATCCTTGTAAATGTTTAGTGGACGTCGTTGTCATAGTAGTAGTAGCAGTAGTGGTAGCAGTAGTTATGTAGTAGTAGTAGTAGTAGTAGTAGTAGTAGTAGTAGTAGTAGTAGTAGTAGTAGTGGTAGTTAGTAGTAGTAGTAGTAGTAGTAGTAGTAGTAGTAGTAGTAGTAGTAGTAGTACCAGTAGCAGTAGTAGTAGTAGTAGTAGTAGTAGTAGTATTTGTAGTAGTAGTAGCACTAACAGTAGCAGTAGTAGTAGTAGTAGTAGTAGTAGTAGTAGTAGTAGTAGTAGTAGTAGTAGTAGCAGCAGTAGCAGTAGTAGTAGCAGTAGTAGTATTTGTAGTAGTAGTAGCACTAGCAGTAGCAGTAGTAGTAGTAGTAGTAGTAGTAGTAGTAGTAGCAGTAGCAGTAGCAGTAGTAGTAGTAGTAGTAGCAGTAGTAGTAGTAGCAGTAGTAGTAGTTGTAGTAGTAGTAGAGTAGCAGCAGCAGCAGCAGCAGCAGCAGCAGTATATTGTTTATTTAATTCAGTTTATTGGAGTTTAATGTTTTTGTCAGTATATATACATTGTTGGGTAGAAAGGCTTTCCACATGATCTGTTGATCATGTTACCAAAAAGAAAAGTAGTAGTAGTAGTAGTAGTAGTAGTAGTAGTAGTAGTAGTAGTAGTAGTAGTAGTAGTAGTAGTAGTACCAGCAGCAGCAGAAGCAGCAGCAGCAGCAGCAGCAGCAGCAGCAGCAGCAGCAGCAGTAGTAGCAGTAGCAGTAGCAGTAGCAGTAGTAGTAGTAGCGGCGGCGGCAGTAGTAGTAGTAGTAGTAGTAGCAGTAGCAGCAGCAGCATCAGCAGCAGCAGCAGCAGCAGTAGTAGTAGTAGTAGTAGTAGAGTAGCAGCAGCAGAAGCAGTAGTAGTAGTAGTAGTAGTAGTAGCAGTAGCAGCAGCAGAAGCAGTAGTAGTAGTAGTAGTAGTAGTAGTAGTAGTAGTAGCAGTAGTAGCAGTAGCAGAAGCAGTAGTAGTAGTAGTAGTAGTAGTAGTAGTAGTAGTAGTAGTAGTAGAAGAAGTAGTAGTAGTAGTAGCAGTAGTAGTAGTAGTAGTAGTAGTAGTAGTAGTAGTAGTAGTAGTAGCAGTAGTAGTAGTAGGAGTAGCAGCAGCAGCAGTAGTAGTACTAGTAGTAGCTGTAGCAGCTTATCACGCACAAACTCATGCACACACTCACTCAGGCGTATGCATGTGCATGCACACACACGTATGCACACATCCTTTAGGATATGAGATACATGACATAATTCCTTTCTAACAATACATTCCCTTGAAGACAAATATGTGCCAACCACATGACTGAGATTAGGAAGCCCTACAACTGCATGTAGCGGACTCACACCACAAGAACCTGGTCTGTATCCATCCATTTCAACGCATTAAAGTCATTCTTAATGCATTAAGCTTATTGATTTCTTTCTCTCATAGACCAGGAGAGCAATTCAGTGTCAATGATTGGTAGTCTGATTATCTGATGGAATTGAGTGAAAGGTGAGATGTGTGAGTGTGCATGCGCCTGGCATTCTCTTACTCCCTGAAGGGAGTCACTCATGAATGGTGCGTATAATTTGCAAGGAAACACCAGTCAAATAAGATCTTCAGAGTTCATGAATATATCATGCTACCCTGATAATGCAGCTTACTGGGCTGATGCTGGGCCAATACCGGGAAAATAACTGAAAATATTGGCAAAGTCTCAGTCTGGCATTGGCCCAGTAAGCTGCATTATTTGGTTAACACTTTCAACATTACATATACAGGATCTATGCACAGATTTCAGGGTTGATAGGGCTAATGTGTTACGCTATTAACCCTTTAACACTTATATCAGCCAAAACAGCTTCTGCAGTGGTCTTGAGAAATATCCATTTGCAGAGCAAGAGAAAACTATTTTTTTTAATTTACCACTGGAATGACTCGCTCGATAACCGAGCCAGTTATTCCAATGGGAAATTTTCAAAAATAATCTCTTGGTCTGCAAATGGACATTTTCTATGAGAAAATTAAAATTTCCTCGGAACAAATTTGAGGGTTAAAGGGTTAACACTTAAATCCATATGTTCTAGGCTATATGATCTGATTGGCACTGTATAACGTTACTTTTCGTGCTAACCTATGTGATATCATTGGCATTGTATAAGATTATGGCATACTTGTTATCCTAGCCTATACGGTATGATCTGCATTATATAACCTTACTTATCACAATAGCCTATGAATAACCAGATGCTCACCTGGACCATTAGTATTTGAATCATTTGCATTTAAATAGACATGATTAATAATTTCCGGAAAATCCAAGACGACCACCAAAGAAATTGGCCAATCAAAATTCTGATTATATTTCTTGAAGCCTATCATCATAGGATCATTCCAATCGAGTTTGGTTGAAATCTAGCCATTGATTAAGTAGTAGTAGTAGTAGTAGTAGTAGTAGTAGTAGTAGTAGTAGTAGTAGTAGTAGTAGTAGTAGTAGTAGTAGTGATTTAAACGATGCTGGAAAATGTCCGGAAAATCCAAGATTCCTGCTGAAAAAATGACTAATCAAAATTCCCATTAGAACGCTTGATGTCGATCACCATAGGATCATTCCACCCAATTGAAATCGGGCCATTGATTACGGAAGAGTAGCTTTTTAAAGAAATTCTGGAAAATCCAAGATGGCCACCAGAATGATTGACTAATTAAAATTCTATACACAAGGAAAAGAATTTACACATTCAAATTCTGTATACAAGTTCGGAATCCTACACATATAGGGTTCTTCCTGCCAAATTAAGTTGAAATCCACCAAGCGGTTAATGAAGAGTAGCATTTTGACAATTTCCTGTAAATTTGTCATAAAATCTATGACTTTGAACCAAAAAAATGACTAATTAAAATTCTGAACAGAGGTTCTAGCGTCCCTCTAGCCAAATTTGGTTGAAATATGTCAGGCAACTAAGGAGAAGTAGTGTTTTGACAATTTCTGGTAAGATTTTCACCCAAAAAATGTATTAATTAAAATTCTGAATAGAGGTTCTAGAGCCTAACACCATAGAATCCATCTAGCGAAATTTGGTCAAGCACCTAAAGAGGAGTAGAATTTTGACAATTTGCGGTAAATTTTTCATAAAACCTCAAATGTTCCCCGAAAGAATTGACCAATAAAAATTCTGAATAAAAATTCTGGCGGGTACGACCATTGTTCCTCAAGATTTGTTTATGGGAACAATACACTAATCTGTTGCTAAATTTCCTACAGTACCAGTTCTATTATTGAATCAATCTACCTTAATTCTGAAGGTGATCCGGAAGGTAGACTTTGTTTGCATTATGACATTGCTTTGCTGTTATCTGACATCCATGATGTTTTCCTATTAAAATCTAACAGTTGTGTTAATTCCGCAGTTTGGGTGAATCTGGTTTGGAGGTCCATAGTATTTATATATTGATTTTTGATTGTCATTATTGCCATACCAACGCTATGATTCATACCTACTAGGGGCACAAATATTGTGCGCCCTTAATTACCTAAAATAAATATAAAATACTACAGATTATTCGCTTCACCCAATCAATGTCTTTGTATTACTTATTAATTATTATGTATTCACCTTGTCATGGGGTAGGGCAGGGGGAGGGGGGGGCACGTCGTTCCATATATACACCCCACACATACCAGGAGTAGTGCACTGGACTAGCATATGCTCACTCATATAGCTCCATTGTATGTTGCCATACTTGCAGTCCTTTGCCCTCCTGCTATGCGACATAACATATGACAGAGCCGATCAACATGGAATAAGCATTTTCCATCTACCAATCAGATTTCCATTATTTGTTATCAGGCAATTTCATTGGTGGAAGTTGACTGACCCCCAGCTCATTTATATTTATCAAGTTTCGTGAACTTATCTCAGACATCAAAAATCTGCATCATGTTTAACCTCGTTATGGGAGCAGAACTGGAGGATGAGACCTGTGCAATAGGATGATGGGAGCACTGCTGATAGGTCCAACTCTCTACAGATTTTATAAGCTCATTGCAAATCCCATATGAAAACAGGGCATTAACCCTTACAAATATAATGTCAATATTCTATCTTTTACCAGGGCAATAGCAAAGAAACTGGTGTACATTTTCCAACAATTTTGGTGGCTGATGTTGCTGTCTATGACAGCACCATCTTCCAACAAATTTGTTGAAAAATGAACACTAGTTCATCTTTTAATTTAATTTAAAATTTTTAAATTTTGACATCAGAGTGCTAAGGGTTAATGCTGTTGAGAGTACATTGTGGATTGGATTGTCAAGGCTCTTCAAGCTTGACAGAAAAATAGTTTGAAATGTATCATACGTTGAAGTTAATGTCTTTAAAATATTTTGATTTTATAACAAGTTGTTCATTTTCTGCAAGCTATAGGTTTGTCTGCATTCACTTATAGGCTGAATGCCTATTTTCACATTATTCAAGATGAGACATTGAGAGGGAGGCAGGGAGGGAGGGAAGGAGGGAGGGAGGGGAGAGAGAGAAGGTGAGGGTGGAATGGAGGGAGAGAAAATAGGAGGGAGGGAGGTAGAGAGACAGAAAGAGAGAGAGAGGGAGGAAGGGAGACAGGGATGGAGGGCGGGAGAGAGAGAGAGTTAATCGACAGCATTCAATACAATTACCTCAAATAGCTGAGGAACATTAAATTACTATACAATATACATGTATTTTAATACACAGGATAGATATTTGTAATCCAGCAAGGATAGTTGTTAGTCTCAATGAGAATTATTAATGCACAGAGTCTGTCAGTGGTGGATCTCTAGACATGCTTCAAATGAGGCTCGACTTAGAGGTGCTTATATACACTCTTAAATTGGTCAACTCAGACAAACAAGAGTTTTAGTGAAACTCAATACACGTCCCCAAAAAAACCCAACATACCCCCTTGCGGGTTGGTCTGTAGTTTTATTAACCACTATAAAAACATACTTACCGTTCAATCACTACTTGCTAAATCAATTACTCTGCATTTAGCCACCAGAATAAGATTTCTATGCTCGCTTACATACCTCCATATGCCTATTCCTATTCATAATACCCTCATCCAGGCTACTGGTAGGATACACCCCAGCATATGCCCTGAAAGAGACTGGCACCAGTCTGTACTCACTCCTTGGTGACACCTGTCACTAAGCATGCCCGAGCATGTGCAATAGAGCCCAAATAGGTAACAGATCCACTTTTCTAAATTTAAGTGCCACATATCCTGTATAGATTCTCAAATCATTCCCATGCGGGGTGGCTGAGGCCAGGTCATAGTGATTGAATGGTAAGTATGTTTTTATAGTGATTAATAAAACTACAGACCAACCCGCAGGGGGGGGGGGGTTCTGTTGGGGGTTGTTATTACACAACAAAAACATCTTGACCGTTCAATCACCACTTGCCAAACCCGTAGATTTGGTCAGTGCCCCACTGTTAACCCTTGGTGGGTGGAGATTTTAGAATCCATAAGCAACGATAAAATAATATAATGGTGCATCTTAATCAAGCACACAGTGATTATCAAACAAGGAAAACTTTAAACATAAAGAAATGAATAAAACAAGATAAACTCTCACCATTTCTGACAGACACACAGTCTTAACGAAAATGGTGGGATGTGCTTGGTAAATGGTCTTCAGCTTTTTTAAGTTAAAAACGTGATATTTCTAAAAAAAGGAGGCCGCTGCACTCTGATTTTTTAAATAAAAAGAGGTAAAGGTTGACTCAGAATTCCATCCTTCGACTTGTATTACTTCGTCTAAAGATGAGCCAGCGAAAAGAGCAACAGAGGTAGCCATCCCCCTCTAACATCGTGAGCCTTAATGTGAGAAAGGTTAATTTGATCAGGAGAATCTATCTCGTAACAAAGACGGATGGTCTCACAAATCCTTCTGACAATAGTGGCCTTAATGACTGGTCTGGCTACCTCTTCTGTATACGGAACCCATAAATGGGACGGATCAGATCTTTTAAAATCAGTACGATGCTTATAAACCTTTAAAGCCCTGACAGGACACCAAAATCTGTCAGACGGAGAAAAGGAAGTTAAAGATTTTAAAATGATTGGCTTAGCTGGATAACAGTTAGACTGTGTTTTCGATAAAAAATCCCTTCTAGGATATAAGACTAAACCGTCCCCAGATTCTATAAATTTGTCCTCAGTGGAAAAAGCATGAATTTTGGATCGTCTTCTAGCAGAAGCAGAGGCAACCAGAAAAATGGTCTTAAAAGTTATAAGTTTCATGCTAATAGAAGAGATAGGTTCAAAATGATGGCCTGCAAAAACCTGAAGAACCAGAGGCAAATTCCATGAAGGCAAAGGCTTAGTTAATGGAGACGGATATTGCCCAAACCTCTAATAAAACCATTAAGAATCTTTGTATCCTTAACACCAGCATTCAAAAGGCAAGGAAGCGAAGATGCCAAAGAAAACCTATAACCCCCGACTGTGTTAGCAGACAATTGTAAGGCGTGAAAGAGAGAAGGTAAAAAATCTAACACTTGAGAACTAGAAACAGAATCGGCCAAGAAACCATGGTCTGCACACCATTCTCCAAAAAATTTAAGTCAACCCTTGTAAACTCTACGGGTCGACTCCCTCCTGGCAGAATCAATAATTTCCTGAGATCTTCCAGAAACTTTAATCTCTGGGACAGCACACTCGATATTCTCCAAACACACAGACTGAAAATTCCTGGGTTTGGATGAAGACACGTGCCCCTCACTTGAGACAGAAGGTCTGGGGAGACTGGAAGAAGACGAGGGAAGTCTACCAGGAGATCAAGGAGATCTATGAACCAGATCCTCTTTGGCCAAAAGGGAGCTATCAGAAGTACTTTGCAGATCTGGTCCCTGACCTTCCTCAAGACCAAAGGAATCAGGATTGTTGGAGGAAATGCATAAGCGAACATTCCTGTCAATGCCTGATTGTCTGGAAAAGGAGACACGAAAGAGGAGATCTGGGCATTCAGACAGGTTGCAAAAAGATCTACATTGGGACGATCCATAAGTTTGAAGATCGCTCTGGCAACCAACCTCTTTAACTGCCACTCTGTGTGGGCAAACTTGTTGGGATGAGACTGGTGGTCCGCAAGAAAATTTAGACTGCCTGGGACATGAGAGGACACTAGAAAAATTTGATTCTTGCGACACAACAAGAGAAGGTTCCACACTTCCAGACAGGCCTTTCACTCGATCTGACCATGAGAGGAGAACCTTCTTGACTGCCCACAACTCCAGGATGTTGATGTGAGCTGCCAACTCCTCCAGGGACCAAAGGCCAGAAACAAACAGGGAATCCCAGACTGCTCCCCATCCCTCTTGGGAAGCGTCTGTGAAAATAATCGCCTGAGGGGAGGACTTGACCAGAGGGACACCCAACAGAAGCAGAGAACGATCCTTTCAAAAATCTAGATGGGGAATCAGGTGTTCTCTGATTGGAATCAGATGGTAAATGGAGTGAACCGACTGCTTCCAAAGGGACATCAAGTACATTTGAAAGGGTCTTCTCATTTTCTCAAGATTCCTGCCATGGCTGACACTAGACGAGTGAAGAAGAAAGGAACTGTGGTGAAGGGTGGAAGAGAACGTGGAAGTAGGCGTCCTTTAGGTCTATGGAAGAGGTCCACATGCCTGGATTCAGACTGGCGATAATATGAGAGATGGTCTCCATCTTGAATTTTGGTGTTAAAATTAGGTTTAACTTTTTCAGATTGATGGTCGGACGCCAACTTCCTGTCTTCATGGGGACAAGGAAAAGGGTTGAGTAGTAGCCTGGGTCTACTCTCCATACGGGAACCTCTTCTACAGCCTTCTTTAAAATCATCGACTACAACTCGTCTTCTAAAGCCCCCACCTTCTCCGGGTTGGAAGGAACCGGAGTCCACTTGGGAAGGAAAGACAGAGGAGGAATATGAATGATCCAGGAAGGTGCATAACCCCAGTGGATCTGATCTATGAGCCAGGAGTCCTGAACAAGGGCTTGCCAAGTCTCCTAAAACAGAGACAGGCGCCCTCCTACTGGCACACTGGGCAAAAGGGACTGCACCGACTGATCCAAAGGCAAGGGAAGAGGAAGCGAGAAAGCTTGGGAAAGAGAAAGCGTTAGGCCTACCCGGGCAAAAGCCATCCCGTCAAACTCTTTTACTCTGGAAGCCTCTAAAGGAATGACCCCTAGAATTAGATCTAGGTCCACAGGAATAAGATTGGCCCCTTCTCGTCTGAAAAGGAGGGGCCTGCCTGACTTGGGTTCTAGGACAATAAGAAGAGATGGACTCAAATTGATCCTCATCTGCGGATCGGGCCTGGGAACTGGAGGAAAGGTTAGAGTTGGTAATTATCCTAGAGGGATAAGCACCAAACTCGTCAGGCCTGAGACTCTTCCTCCTCAGAGAAGAATTGGGACTCTTAATGGAGGAAGAGTCTCTCTTAACAGGTTTCAAAATAGAAATCTGATCTCGAAGATCCCTGGCAGATCTAAGCCTCTCAGATTCAGAATGAAGAAGACTTGAAGAAGACTGACCAAACACATCCTGACCAAAAGGAGGAGCCGATATGAGATTACTCCTAAGTAAGATTACACAAAACCAGAAGACATACTGGATATGGAACCCATATGTCTGGACAAGCAGTAAAGTAATAACGGGAGCGGACATAGAGATCGGAGTCCTCTTTACATTACTGGCAACTGGAATTACAGAAAAATGAACCTTGGCATGGGACGATTTACTGATGCCACTGCATGAGAGTAATGGCCCCCCCCCCCCCATCAAGGCTTATGTGGTCTTTGCCCTGCGACTTACACGAAATCATTTTAGCGGCTTTTTCTTCGTCTCTTTGGATTTCGATTTCAGAGAACATTTGCGAGCATGCCCACTAGACTTCCGACTATTGTCTGACTCTGATGATTCCTCTTTGGATGCGCGAATGGCAGAGGAAATCCATACATCTAAAGATTTAGTAAGGACTGCCACAAACGATTCAAATCGAGCAAAAACTGCCATAACGGCATCAGAATTAGAGGGGGAATTCCCCTTCCACTGCTGGTGTAGACGAAACAGTAGAACTCGAAAAAGAGACAGACGTAGATTTTTCAGCAACGGAGGGGGAGCGATCAGAAGGCAAAACGGTCTTAGACAGAAAATCTTTGTAAAAGGGCTTTTGAAACGCTTAAAGACCCACCCTTGCAAATCCCACACATCTTGAGCAGAGTACATGTGGCACACTTGAGACAGATGTGTCCCCCAAAATCCTTAGAGTGCTGACGATTGCACTTGGAAGATGTACATTTGACTTTCTCAGATGATATTACTGATGCCTAAAAACAAAACAAATTAGAGAATGAAGCAACAGCTCCAAAAAGAAAAGACTTAGGCAAATTCTCTAAATAGGAAACTCAGCTAAAGAATACAAACCTTTGTTACAAAAGGCGGGAAAAAAGGATTTGAATATCTCACTGAAAGACCAACAAATTTCACGACAATTTTGAAAGATAATGTATAGGCACTAAAACTAGTAAAAAATGAGTGAGTAATAAGGGTTTTCAAGCAATGATGATGATAATAAATAGGCTACCTCGAAAACTGGTATACTGTCACGAAAACCGGTAACTCATATGAAGAGTTAAGAACCTCAAAAACACCACGAATATACATTAAACATAACTTAGGAAGGATAGATTTCATGGTAGGCATAATCCTGTATCGAATAACTCTAAAAGTTGTAAGCTGAACTTCAGCGCAAAGCTATAAAAACTTAAGCTGGATATGGCCAACTGTTCTGTTTGCAGAATATTTGAAAAGTGAATCTGTTTCCTATTTGGGTTCTATTGTGCATGCGCGGGCATGCTTAGTGACAGGTGTCACCAAGGAGTAAGTACAGACTGGTGCCAGTCTCTTTCAGGGCATATGCTGGGGGTGTACCCTACCAGTAGCCTGGATGAGGGTTTTATGAATAGGAATAGGCATATGGAGGTATGTAAGCAAGCATAAAAATCTTATTCTGGTGGCTAAATGCAGAGAAATTGATCTAGCAAGTAGTGATTGAACGGTCAAGATGTTTTTGTAGTGTAATAACAACATTAGTTGTTGAAGTACAGTGTTACTTGAACAAACATTTTGCAGAGATATGGCTCGCATACAAAGGTTTTGACAAATTTGTACCTTTCAAGGGAGTTAAATCTGGGGAATATTGATGGAGTTTGCCGAGATGAAATCATGACACTTCAGCTATCCATAATCTATTTGATGAAAAACAAAATTGAGAGCATACAATGAAAGTAAAACTATAACTAAAATTACGAGCGTAGGTTAAAAATGTTCCAAGATATGGTCCACGCACGAAAATTGTGACAAATTTGTCTTTCAAGGGAGATAACTCTGGCGATTAATGACAGATTTTGCTGAAATGAAATCACGACTTGTCAATCCCTAATCTATTTGCCAAAAAAACTTTTAAAAAATATGGCCCAGACACACAAATTTTAGTCTTCAATGGAGATAATGCTGGTGAAAATGGACAGATTTTGCCAAAATAAATCATGAATCATGATACATCATCTGTCTATCTCTAATCTATTCGCTGAAAAATAATTGCGAGTGTAGGTTAAAAACTTTCCAAGATAAGGATCAGACACAAAATGGATGGACAGATGGCTTTCAAGGGATATAATGCTGGCAAATAACTACGGATCTTGCCGAAATTAAATCACGACACGTCCTCTATCCCAAATCCATTCGTTAAAAGAAATTGCCAGTGTAGGTTAAAAGCTTTCCCAGATATGACCCGGACCCAAAACAGATGGCCGGACTGATGCCTAGACAGAGACAGATGGAGGGCTGACACCATTACATAATACAAATGCACTTCATGCGGGCCGCCTAAAACGTCTTCGGTACTGAGACGTCCAGTTGTAGGTCATGAAAAGCCCATTCATTAAGATTTCATTGCAATTGTAATGGCTGTGTCAATAACTGAGGTAGTCATTCTAGTAGTAATTTTTCAGAAATAGTCTTATCCTGGCATGCAAATGGACATTGACGAAGCAATTAGTATTATTCTTGACAAATCTTTACCATTAATTAGCATTGATGAGCATGTGCCACATGGCATTATCACTGGACAATGTGCTGTAAATCCTACCTTTAAGTCTACAATACAAGGATAATTAATTCACAGGACAACCATTAATGACCTTCATAAGAAAATGTCAATGAGTCATGCATTATCACATGATGGCATATGACCTTAGCTGAGATGGGTCTCGGGTGCAGTCTGGAGCATATACATAGGAAGGGTGTATCCACCACTGACAGGGTATTATCACTAAGACTTACCTTAATCAGTTTGCGGCTCCATACAGTTGCCATGTCTTGATTGAAATCATTACAAATAAAACAGCATTGTGCAATATTTATTGACTGACTGACTGACTGACTGACTGACTAAATGACTGACTGACTGACTGACTGACTGACTGACTGACTGACTCACTGGCTGACTGATTGACTGACTGATAGACTGTGTGTCCCACTGACAGACTGACTGACCTTACTAAAATGTTATGTTATGTCTTCAAACAAAATGTTAAAGCATTATAAAAGCAATCTTCATGATATACTTAAAGCTTTTTTCCAGGAGCATTCGCCTCAGACAGCATAGGTTACTGTGGTACTTAATCTGTGAAAATTAAATGATTGAACTGTTGTTAATTTTTTAACAGATTTGGTAGATGTTGCTGTTATAGACAGCAACATCATCCACCAAAATTGTTTTTATCTGTGCACCTGGAGTTTCTTTTCTATTTGCACAGTCAAAGATAGAACATTGACAATGGATAAGGCCTAAGAATCAGCATGTGAAATTTGTGTGAATGTACAATTCTGCCACTTTCGTGTTGCGTAGTGTAAGAATGTCACATAATATAACCCACGCAAAACAACGTCTACGATAATAACCAAGGGTGGAAATTAAGAGCTAAAAATAGACTCTAAAGACACAGGCGTCTTGACACATTGCTCCTGGCATCTTCCGAGAATACATTTTTTAAATGAAATTAATATTTCCTGAACACCCTATGATCAGGAATAGAGTTATATGTAGGATCAAGTTGCTAAAAAATATTTGATTCTCATTGGATAATTGTATAATCTATGGATGTGTAATCTATGATTGTATAATCTATGAATGTATAATCTATGGTTGTATAATCTATGAATGTATAATCTATGAACGTATAATCTATGAATGTATAATTTATGAATGTATAATCTATGAATGTATAATCTATGAATGTATAATCTATGAATGCATAATATATGGTTGTATAATCTATGAATGTATAATATATGGTTGTATAATCTATGAATGTATAATCTATGGTTATATAATCTATGAATGTATAATTTATGAATGTATAATCTATGAATGTATAATATTTGGTTGTATAATCTAGGGATGTATAATCTATGGTTGTGTAATCTATGAATATATAATCTATGGATGTATAATCTATGAATGTATAATCTATGAATGTATAAGCTATGGCTATATAATCTTTGAATGCATACTCTCTGAATGGAAAATCTATGAATGTATAGTCTATGGATGTATGATCTATGAACGTATAATCAATGAATGTATAATCTATGGTTGTATAATCTATGAATGTATAGTCTATGGATCTATGATCTATGAATGTATAATCAATGAATGTATAATCTATGGTTGTATAATCTATGAATGTATAATCTATGGTTGTATGATCTATGAATGTATAATCTATGAATGTATACTCTATGAACGTATAATCTACGAATGTATAATCTATGAATGTATAATATATGGTTGCATAATCTATGGATGTATAATCTATGGTTGTGTAATCTATGAATATATAATCTATGGATGGGTCTATGAATGTATACTCCATGAATGTATAATCAATGAATGTACAATCTACGAATATATAATCTATGGCTGTATAACCTATGGCTGTATAATCTATGAATGTATAATCTATGAATGTATAATCTATGGTTGTATTTCAGACATTAGAATGAGAACAGAATAGATGGATATAAATTTTTTTAATTTTCAAGAAAGTCTTTAAGACAATATCAATCCTTACTCAGTGAATATACATTTGGAGTCAGAAGACAATTTATGACATTTCTCAAGACCAGTACAGAAGCCAGTTTTGGCCAGCTTAAGCAGTAACCCTTTAACCCTTGAATGTTTAAAAAAATTCAATTTTCTCATATAAAATGTCCATTTGCAGACCATGAGAAGCCTATTTTTTAAGATTTAACACTGGAATGACTAGCTCGATTATTGCGCCAGTCATTCCAGTGGTAGATTTTCAAAAATAGGCTTCTCTTGGTCTGAAAATGGACCTTTCTCAACACCACTGCAGAAGCCGCTTTTGGCTGATATAGTGCTAAAGGGCTAAATGGTTAACTATGTAGGTATTCTGGCAGATAAATTTCATAAACAGTTCTCTCTAGGTCTACAAAACTAGATTTCCCAAAACTACTGAATGCAGATGCCAATATTTGGTTCAGCTTAAGCATTAAATTAGGCTGGTATTTTTACCAAGGAGAGAGAAGACAGAAAACCGCAGACTAATCAATGACCTTCAACATGTAGCCTTGTACATTTCTGAACCAGGGACTGCTAAACCAGATTAATTATTAAAAGCCTTGTCCAGGAAATGAGGGCCACTGTTCTCACATCTCCCATACATCTGCATCGCTGGATTCCGCCTCTCTTACCTATCGGAATCATGAAGAATGAATTGATGATCGGTTTGTCAACTGAATGTGACGTTTCCATGGCAAAGATTTTGTGAACTGACAGGAGTATAATGTAATCTTTGCTACCGTGCATAATTCAATTTAGCATTCTGGCAGAAAACCCGCAATGAGCAAAACGAGTTAGCTTCAACTAAATCCATGACGTGGCAGCAGGGTGGAAGTATGAGGGAAGATTATGACAAGGTGAAAGTTTCTGCAATTATTATCAAGAATTCAGTAAAATATTACACTGTAGCTAAATAAGTTATTTATGGAACAGACATTCAAGATCAAGCCCTTATAAGCCACTTAGTACACAATCATATATATTAATAAGATGTTCCCCTATGTGGGAGCCTGTACTCCACAGTAACCCTTTAATTCTCACATCAGCCAAAAACGGCTTCTAAAGTGGTCTTAAGATATGTCAATTTGCAGACCAAGAGAAGACTATTTTTCAAAAATTTTATACTGGAATGCTGGCTCGATAACCGAGCCAGCCATTCCAGTGATAAACTTTCAAAAATAGTCTTCTCTTGGTCTGCAAATTGACATTTTCTTTGAAAATTGTTTTAAAAATATTTAGCAGGTCTAGAGTTATAGCCATTTAAATTATCGTTTGGTGGTTTGAAGCAGGCAGACAGATAGAGTTAATCATCACATTGAGTCGCCAGAAAGAAGTGGCGCTGTACATTTTAGAAACAATATTTTATCTGTTCCAAATTTTGTATGTTTGCATAGAAATTCTCTATCCTAAAGATACAAACAGGATTCAAAGATTGTACCTTCTAAGACACACTTAACTTATTATGATGAGCTTTCGCACCACCCTGCATGCCCATCTACTAGGAAGCAAGGGTAATACTGATACACTTTATCTCCCCCACCCACACCTGTGGAGTGAGGGTAATAATGATACAGTCTATCTCTCTCACCCCACCCCCACCTATGGAGTGAGGGTAATAATGATACACTCCATCTCTCTCACACCACCTGCACCTATGGAGTGAGGATAATAATGATACACTCTATCTCTCACCCCACCCCCCACCTATGGAGTCAGGGTAATAATGATAGTCTATCTCTTTCACCCCACCCCCACCTATGGAGTGAGGGTAATAATGATACACTCTATCTCACTATCCCCACCCACACCTATGGAGTGTGGGTAATAATGATACACTCTATCTCTCACCCCACCCCCCACCTATGGAGTCAGGGTAATAATGATACAGTCTATCTCTTTCACCCCACCCCCACCTATGGAGTGCGGGTAATAATGATACACTCTATCTCTTTCACCCCACCCCCGCCTATGGAGTGTGGGTAATAATGATACACTATCTGTCTATGCCCACCCACACCTATGGAGTGAGGGTAATGACACACTCTATCTCTCTCCCCACCTGCACCTATGGAGTGAGGGTAATAATGATACAGTCTATCTCTCTCACCCCATCCCACGTATGGAGCGAGGGTAATAATGATAGTCTATCTCTCTCACCCCATCCCACCTATGGAGCAAGGGTAATAATGTCTATCTCTCCCCCCCACCCGAACTCCACCTGTGGAGTGAGGGTAACAATGACACACTATCTCTTCTCTCCCCACCCACACCTTTGAAGTGAGTGTAATAATGATACTCTATCTCTCACACACACACCCCATGCCCACCCCTGACCACCTTATGGATCGAGAGCAACAAGAGGCCAAAGGGGCCTGTATCGCTCACCTGGAATTATTGGCCACTGGCAGCACCGAACAAAATGAGATGACCACTGGAAAAATGTATCAATCTGATTTCTGTGAAGAAGGTTTAGCCAAGATTTATTAAAATTGGCCCTGCGGTTAATAAGTAATCTTTTTATGATTTTCTCAGAAATGTGCGGAAAATACAGGTCTGACAATAATGCTAAATCTTGATTAATTAATGGCGGACCATTTTTTTTTTATGTATCAACTTTCCATGTACAAACTTTAATGGCATTTAGGCCCTAATCATCTCCCAAATTTCGGCCCCATCCGTTCTGGAGTAGTTATTTTCGTGAAAACTAGGTCATCCAAGATTGCCACTGAAGCATTTGGACAATCAAGTTCCCTTAAACAAACTTGGTTCAGCTGTACCTCCAGATGATGTTTCCTGAGTCTTGAATCGTGTCCAAGAAGATTTTTAAAGATGGCTGCCGGTCAAATTGGCATATCAGCATCCTTTAAACAAACTTGGATCCCTATGCTCTAAGGATGCTTCCTGCTAAATATACTTGAAATCGACCAAGTAGTTCTCGACACAACATTTAAAATTTCCCATTGCTCTAGTATGGGAGTTGTTGGCAGGAAAAAGATCCAAGATGGCCGCCAAATTAAAAATGACAAATTTGAGATCAGAATACCCAAAAACCTAATATAAAATCAATTACTGATTCAAAATCCATCAAATACAAATATTCAAAATAGCAGCCAAACACGCTACATTTTGATTGGCCTGATTTTTTACGTATCAACTTCTCTTGAACAAACTTTAATGGTCATAAGTCCCTAATTATATTTCGGCCGGATCCATTCAGTGGTTCTTGAGAAGTCATTTTCATGAAAACTAGGCTATCCAACTATGGCCGCCATACCATTTGGTCAATCAAGATTTCTTGAACAAATTTATAACAAGAGGCCAATGGGCCTGTATTGCTCACCTGCAATTATTGGCCACTGGCGCAACCAAACAAAACAAGATGACCACTGCAAAAATTCACTAATCAAATTTCTGTGAAGAAAGTTTAGCCAAGTTTTGCTGAAATTGACCCAGTGATAAATAAGTTGTCTTTTTATGACGTTCTCAGAAATTTTCAGAAAATACCAGATGTCCACCAAGAAAGCTAGATTTTGATTGATTCATGGCGGACATGGTGTTTTGACATATCTCCATGGAACAACCTCTAATGGCTTTTAGACCATAATCATATCTCCCAAATTTTGTCCCGACCCGTCTAGCGGGTCTCAAAGGCATTTTAGTGAAAACTAGGATATCCAAGATGGCCACCAAACCATATGGCCAAGCAAATTCCCTTGAACAAACTTGTGATTCAGCTCTTACCCAAACTGATATTTCATGAGTTTGAAATCAATCCCCGAAACGGTTTCGGAGAAGATTTTTAGACATTTATAAAATCCAAGATGGCCACCAGCCAAATTGGCTGATCGGCTTTGTTTGAACAAACATGGATCTCTATGCCCTAAGAATGATTCCTGCCAAATATAATTGAAATCGGTCCAGTGGTTCTCAAGAAGACATTTTAAATTTCCCATCAATTGCTTTAGTATGGGAGTTTTTGGTGGGAAAACGATCCAAGATGGTCGACAAACCGTTTATCTGACAGGTTCGAAAGTGGTAAATTTGAAATCAGCATACACAAAAACATATATAAAACTAATTTTGACTTGAAAATTCATCAAATAAAAAAATCCAAAATGGCAGCCAAGGCCGCTACATTTTGATTGGTCCAGCACAGCCATGTTTTTTACCCATCAACTTCTCTTGAACAAACTTTAATGGTCCTTAGGCCTTAATGATATCTCCCAAATTTGGGCCCAATTCATTTTGTGGTTCTGGGGAAGAAGTCGTTTTTGCTGAAACTAGGCAATCCAAGATGGCTGTTGATTGATTTGGCCAATCAAGTTCCCTTGAACAAACTTGGTTCAGCTCTTGTGCTAGATCATATTTCATGACACTGGAATCGATCGCTGAAATGGTTTCCGAAAAGAAGATTTTTAAAGACGTTTCTAACAATAGGCCAAAATCCAAGATGGTTGCCAGTCAAATTGGCTGATCGGCTTTGTTTGAACAAACTTGAACCTCTATGCCCTAAGGATTGTTCCTGCCCAATATACATAAAATCGACCCAGTGGTTCTCGAGAAGACATTTTAAATTACCCATTGCTTTAGTATTGGAGCTATTGGCGCAAAAATAATCCAAGATGGCTGCCAAACCATTTACCTGACAGTTTCAAAAATGGCAAATTTGAGATCAGAATACCCAACAACATATATAAAACAAAGTTTGGCCTCAAAACTTGTCAAATAAAAAAATCGAATATGGCCGCCAAACACACTACATTTTGATTGGCCCACAGTGGCCATGTTTTTAGATGGATCAACTTCCCTTGAACAAAGTTTAATGGCCCTTAGTCCATTATCATATCTCCCAAATTTAGGGCCGATCCCTTCAGCGGTTCTGGCGAGGAAGTTGTTTTCGCAAAAACTAGCTCATCCAAGATGGTCGCCAAACTATTTGGCCAATCAAGTTTCCTCGAACAAATTGGTTCAGCTCTTGCCCTAGATGATATTTTATGAGTTCTGAAGTGATCCCTCAAGCGGTGTCAGAGAAGATTTTTCAAGACATTTCTAAAAATCAGCCAAAATCCAAATTGGCCGATTGGCTCCGTTTGAACAAACGTGGATCTCTATGCCCTAAGGATGCTTCCTGCCAAATATAATTGAAATTGGCCCAGTAGCGCTTGAGAAGAAGTCTTTTAAAGAAAAGGTTGACAGACGGACGGATAGAAGCCGGATGGACAGACCACGGATGGTCACCACAACATAAGCTCACGTGGCCCTTCAGGCCAGGGGAGCTAAATATTGGCCAAAATCCAAGATGGCCACCGGCCAAATTGGCTGATTGGATTCCTTTGAACAAACTTGGATTTCCATGCCCTAAGGTTGCTCCCTGTTAAACATAATTGAAATCAGCCCAGCAGTTCTTGAGAAGTCATTTAATGAAAAAGATGGCCGGATGACAAACAGACGGACAGTCACCATGGCTTAAGCTCACTTGACCAGGTGAGCTAATAATGATAAAGTTTATCTCTTAATAATGACAGAGTCTATCTCTCTCACCCCACCCATGTAGTGAGGGTAATAATGACAGAGTCTACCTCTCTCACTCCACCCATGTAGCGAGGGTAATAATGACAGAGTCTATCTCTCTCACTCCACCCATGTAGCGAGGGTAATAATGACAGAGTCTACCTCTCTCACTCCACCCATGTAGCGAGGGTAATAATGACAGAGTCTATCTCTCTCACTCCACCCATGTAGCGAGGGTAATAATGACAGTCTACCTCTGTCACTACACCCAATTAGCGAGGGTAATAATGACAGAGTCTATCTCTCTCATGCCACCCATGTAGTGAGGGTAATAATGACAGAGTCTATCCCTCTCACGCCACCCATGTAGCGAGGGTAATAATGACAGAATCTACCTCTCTCACTCCACCCATGTAACGAGGGTAATAATGACAGAGTCTACCTCTCTCACTCCACCCATGTAGCGAGGGTAATAATGACAGAGTCTATCTCTCTCACTCCACCCATGTAGCGAGGGTAATAATGACAGAGTATACCTCTCTCACTCCACCCATGTAGCGAGGGTAATAATGATATTGTAGTGATTCCTCTGAATTATGCTATATATTTTGTCTCTCACATTCAAAAACTGTTAACGATGGCTAAAGGGAGACCACTCCTGCAGAGCACGTGCAGAGTACATTCTAATAGGAGCATCTTGAGTAATCCTCTCCAGTCCGGATTCTTATTTACATAATTTCAATGATGATTAAATATGAAACCAGCTGAATATTCACGAAATAATTACCCTAGTTAAATTTATGTAGTTAATAATGTGGATGGTTTCTAACTGTGACTATGGTTACTCTTAGTGTCAATGCTGCAGTCATCTTGCAATCAGTCAGTTATTCTCAAAAGCTATAAACAATCATCTTGGAATTTATATAATTTACATAGAAATATTTAACTCTTTAACCCTCATATCAGCCAAAAACGGCCTCCGCAGTGGTCTTGGGAAATGTCCATTTGCAGACGATGAGATTATTTTTGAAAATTTACCAATGGAATGACTGGCTTGATAACCGAGCCAGTCATTCCAGTGGTAAAATTGTCAAAAATAGTCTTCTCTTGGTCTGTAAATAGATATTTTCCATGAGAAAATTGAAATATTCGTGAACAAATTCAAGGTCTAAAGGGTTAACTCAAATTTGTTCAAGAAAATTCTAATTTTCTCATAGAAAATATCCATTTGCATGTAAAGAGATTATTTTTGAAAGTGTATCACTGGAATGACTGGCTCAATTATCAAGACAGTCATTCCAGTGGTAGATCTAAAAATATAATCTTCTCTTGGTCTGAAAACAGACATTCCCCAAGACCACAGCAGAAGCTGTTTTGGCCTACCAGAGTGTTAAACGGTTAGGAAGTATGCTCCATAGAATTTTAATTAAATCAGTTCTTTTTATTACAATAATTACAACTAATAATAAAGATAATCTTTAAGCAGGGTGTGGTTTTTTTAAAAGAGTTTATGAACAGCATGCTAAGCCTTTAACCCTCAAATTTCATTAAGAAAATTTCTATTTTCTCATTAAATATGTCCATTTGCAGACCAAGAGAAGATTATTTGTGGAACTTTACCACTGGAAGGACTGGATCACTTATCGAGTCAATCATTCCAGTGGTAAATTTTTAAAGATAGTCTTCTCCTGGTATGCAAATGGACATATCTCAGGACAACTGCAAAATGTTGAAAGACTTATATAGCTTGCTATGACAACTGACTACAATAAACTCACAACATCAAGTGCATTATCCTGGCTGTTAACCCTCAAGTCGGCCAAAAACGGCTTCTGCAGTAATCTTGAAAAATGTCCATTTGCAGAGAAGACAGGTTTTTAAATTCACCACTGGAATGACTGGCTTAATAGATGAGCCGGTCATTCCGGTCATTCCATTGGTCAACTTTCAAAAATAATTTTCTCTTGGTCTAAAAATGAACATTTTCAGTGAGAAAATTGAAATGTTCTTGAACAAATTTTAGTCTTAACGGGATAACCGGCTAATTAATGATCAACCAGTCACACCATCTTCTAGAGTTGTCTTGTCTATTTCCAGCACAAGATAAAACTATTTCTAGACTTTTACCACTGGAATGACTAATACAGTGGTCTCATAAATTTGCACGTCAAAGGGAAAACGGTTTTTATAAATTGATCACTGGAATATCTGCTTCGATAATTCTGGTCATTCTGGTGATTAATAGTAAAAAAAAGCCTTCGATTTGCATACAAATGGACATCCACTAAGCAAATTAAATGCTTAGAAATCTAATTACCATGACTACAAAGATAACACAACACTTTTCAGCATACACATGACACCACATAAGCAGAGCATTTTAATACAGTTGAGTTAGCACATTACTCATCACAGATCCCCCAACAGACCCCCCCCCCCCACCCACCCCTGTTGTGGGTTGTTCTGTAGTTTTATTAACCACTACAAAACATACTTACCATTCAATCACTACTTGCTAAATCAACTACTCCGCATTGAGCCACCAGAATAAGATTTTTATGCTTGATTACATACCCCCATATGCCTATTCCATTTCAATATACCCTCAACCAGGCTACTGGTAGGGTACACCCCCAACCTATGCCTTGATAGAGACTGGTACCAGTCTGTACTCACTCCTTGGTGACACCTGTCACTAAGCATGTCTGCGCATGCGCAATAGAGCCCAAATACAAAATATATTAATTTTTCAAAATTTAAGTGCTAAATATTATAAAACAGATTCTCAAATCATTCCCATGTGGGGTGGCTGAGACCGGGTCATAGTGATTGAATGGTAAGTATGTTTTATAGTGGTTAATAAAACTACAGACCAACCCGGAAGGGGGGGGGTCTTTTGGGGGGTTGTTATCACACACCACAAAAACATCTATACCGTTCAGTCACTACTTGCTAAACCCGTACCTTTGGTCAGTGACCCACTTAAAAACCCTTGGGGGTGGAGATTTGAGAATCATCAAACAAAGATAAAAATTAAACAACTCATATCCAAATGTTAATAAATTAACATAATAGTGCATCCATAACAAATCACACAGTGATTATCAAACAAGGAAAATTGTCAACTCAATGAAATAAACAAAACAAGAGAATATTCTCACCATATCTGAAAGACATACAGACTAACGAAATTGGTGAGATATGCTTGGTAAATGGTCCTTGGCTTGTTTTGTTAAAATCGTTATATTTCTAAAAAAGGAGGCCGCTGGGCTCTGATCCTTTAAATAGAAAGAGGTAAAAGTCGATTCAGATTTCCAACCTGTGACTTGCATGACGTCGTCCAATGATGAGCCGGCGAAAAGAGCGAAGAAGGTAGCCATACCACGAAGGTTGAGAGCCTTGACATGGGCTAAATTGATCTCACCTGGGGAGGCAATCTCATAGCATAATTTTACGGTCTCAGAGATCCATCTGGCAACTGTAACCTTAAAAACTGGTCTAGCCACCTCCTCCGCATACGGAACCCATAAGTGCGAAGAATCAGATCTTTTAAAATTGGTACGACGTTTATAGAATTTTAAGGCCCTGACAGGACACCAGAATCTGTCTTATGGTGAAAAAGATGATAAAGATTTAAGAATAATAGGTTTGGCTGAGTAATGGTTAGACTGGGTCTTCGATAAAAAGTCCCTTCTGCGATATAAAACTAGACCATCCCCAGATTCGATAAATCTGTCTTTTTCTGCGTAAAGAGCATGAATTTCGGATCTTCTCCTAGCTGAAGTGGCAGCCACAAGGAAAGCAGCCTTAAGAGTCAATAGTTTGAGACTGATAGATACAATTGGCTCAAAATGGTGACCTACCAAAACTTGAAGAATCAAGGCCAAACTTCAGGAAGACAAAGGCTTAGCCACTGGGGGACGAATATTGGCCAATCCTCTAACAAAACCATTGAGAATCCTTGATATCAGCATCCAAAAGACAAGGAAGAGAAGATGCCAAAGAAATCTATAACCCCTAACGGTGATAGCTGATAAATGAAATGAATCGAAGATACGATTAAAAATCTAACACCTATGAAATAGAAACGGAATCAGGCAAGAAATCATGTTTTAAAAACCATTCTCCAAAGATTTAATAGTCGACCTTTGTACAAATTTGACAGGTCAACTCCCTCCTGGAACAGACAATGATTTCCTGAGATCTTGAAGAAAAGTTGATCTCGGAGACTGGACACTCAAAAATTCTCCAAACACACAGAATGAAGAATTCTGGATTGGATGAAGATGTAAGCCCCTTACTTGAGCGAGATCTGATGATACTGGGAGAAGGCTAGCAAAATCTTACCAGAAGATCGAGAAACTCTACAAATCAGATCCTCTTTGACCAAAAGGGAGATGCTAGAAGAAATTCTTTAAACAGGACCATGACTATCTTCAGAACCATTAGAATCAGGAATATTGGAAGGAACATGAAATCAAACAATCCTGTCCAGAACTGAGACAGTGTGATCATCGCCCAAACTTGACTGTCCGAAAAGGGAGACATGAAAGATGAGATCTGGGCAATCAGACATGTCACAAAAAGATCTACATGGGGAAGACCCAGAAGCTTGAAAACGCTTTTGGCAACCAACCTCTTAAACTGCCACCTGGTGAGTGAGAACTTGCTAGGACTGAACTACTGGTCCACAAGAAATATCTGTCTGTCTGGAAGATGACTGGGAACTAGAAAGATTTGGATCTAGTAACATCACAAGAAAAGGATCCAAAATCCCCATATAAAGAAGGAAAGACCTCGTTCCTCCGTCTGAAAATTAAAGAAAACTCTGTGGCATTGACTAATCGAATCGAGATCTTGATGCCTATCACTCAATCTGACCAAAAGTGGAGAGGCTTCTTGACAAGTCACAACTCCACTAAATTGATGTGAGAAAATGACCCCTCCAGGGACCAAAGACTGGCAAAATCAGGGAGTCCCAAACTGCTCCCCATCCCTCCTGTGAAAACCCACCACCCCTAAAAGAAACCAACCCATGAAACAATCACCTGAGGGAAGGTCTTGACTAATGGTACACCCATCAGAAAGAACTAGAATGTACTGACTGCTTCTAGAAGATCAGGAACATTAGAAATTCTTCTCATCAACGTCACCCTGGGAATGACATTCTCGACGCTGATCGTTAAGCCTAGAATCCTATAAATTTTGCCCTGACATGAGGATGTCAGGGTGACAACCAGATTGCCTCTACCCTTGTCTCTGAAGGAAAAAACTTGACCCTGAAAACAGCTCGAGGGAGATGCCTCGATGGGAGAAACTTGAGAAGGAACTAGGCTTGACTTATTGAAGAATAAAATTCAACCTAGGCTGCAAGGCGAACTGCAAACGTTTGGAATAAATCTTGAAAGAATTGAGAACGACCTGGCTTTTATCAACCGATCATCTATAAAGACTGAAGAAAAAATAAGATGACGGCACAAGACACCTGCCACGGCTGAGACCAGACGTGTGAAAAGAAAGGCTCCAAGGTCAGATCAAAGGACATGGCTCAAACTGCCGTACCCTATCTTTGAAAGCAAAACTCATGTACCTTCGGAAGGAAAGGTGAAAAAGGCACATGAAATAGGCATCCTAACGATTGATAGAAAAGGATCACATACCTGAAAAATAGACTTGCGATAGGGGAGGACTCTATCCTGAATTTAGGAGATAAAGAAAGAAGATATAACTTCTTCAGGAAGATAAAAGGATGCCAGCCTTCTAAGAATTTTAGACTATGAAGATCGTTGAACAGAGACCCGGGCCTACTTTCCAAGGTAGAGCCTTTTCTATAGTCTCCTTGACAATCATAGAAAACCAGCAGCCCCTCTAATGCTAATAGCCTCTGATTGGATGGAACAGAAGACCATTTGGGAGAAGAGACTGCGGAGAAGGGTCCTAGATCCAAGAAGAACATCTGGTCCTTTTGATAAGGGGTGCCCTTAAAGTTGGGGCATACTTACTATATGCTAAAGAGGACTGCTCATAGAAACACATAGTTTACATATGCCATGAAGCTCAAACCATAAAATCCTGGGCTATATCCTTATTCTTAGCCATCACGAAAAGTGGTAACTCGCGAATATTTCGGTTATTTTAATTTTACTGCATTATTTGAATGGGGAAAAAAGAATCATAGAAGCATAGCTTTACTTATTAAAATGCTGAAGACCCTGAAAACATTATAGATAATTTTATTTATAGTGATTTAAACAGATTTCGTGGCAAACCGAAAACCCATAGTACGTCTATGGGAGGGTTAGAATCAAGATATAGCCAAATCCTGTACCTGAAAATCTGCAATAATCCCGTCTGGTATTCGAAAACATCAAATCGTCACTGAATTTAGCAAGATAGTAAGGAAAATGCAATTAGGGTTTCCCATACCACTGCTCGAAATGTTAAATTAGTCCCTCCAGAAATGGCGTCGCCCCAGGGAACTAAGGGAAATCTAGTTGTGATGACATCATCGCGACTCTATGAGTTGAACGCATGATATGGGCCTGTTAAGTGAACTATGGCAATCCTTTGACTGTCTTGGAGGCTGGCATAACCAGGGTTCAAAATATAAACAAAGCTTTGCCATTGAAAATTATCTTCATTTTGAAAAGAATTTCACAAAACGCAGAAACGTTCCAAAACTCACACACCTTACAAATTGAGGAAGATAGACACAAAACACCACTAATACCTGCTCATCTACGATTCTGTAAGCTTTGCAACCAGAACCCAATCGAGGATGAACAACACTTTATAATGGAATGTCCACATTACGATCAGGAGTGACAATCAATTAAAAAGCATGAGTTTACTAAATTTTGTCTCGCTTGATAGGTGTAGCCAATTAAAATTTTTAATGTCATATAATAATGGAGATAGTGATCTAATAAAAATTTTAACCTGTACATTTTTAATTTATTTATTTATTTTTTCTATTTATTGTCTTAGAACCTATATTTTCATCTTTGTAAAATGTAGTTAAATGTTTGCACCATGGCATATGTCATTGTGTTTGATATGCCAATAAAAGGATTGATTGATTAATTGATTGATTGATAATGAATCTCCTGGATCAGCTCGAATGTTAAATACACAAAACACTGATTTTTGATTAACAACAAATGAAGACGTCATAAATATGCATTTATGATGAAATAAAGCGAAATACACACTTCTGGGTTGAATCACGCGCAGAGACATCTTACCTAATCATGCCCATAGAATGAAATTCAACTGCCAAATTGAAATAAAAACTGAGATTTTGAGTAAAAAATTACGCTAGAAAAAGGGAAAGGAAGAATCAAACTGAAGGATAAGATGATGGTTGACAGCTACCGGAATTAGGAAAACAACAAAATTTACTAGCCGTGAGAACTGACACTGAGATGTAAGAAAGAACAAGCTTTGAAGTAAAAGGATAAAACTAGAAGCGAGCCAAAAAGATGAAAGATAACAGAGAAAAAGTAAGAAAAATGCTGAAAAGACAGAGACAATATGAAACCAGGGTGAAATGACTCGCCGAAGCCCAGAGAAGAAAAATCGGCTTTTAATCCTTCTTCCTTTTCCATTTTTGAGTTATTTCTCCTTTCTTAGTGTCTTTTTATTCTTGTGGTCATTATTCTTGGTGACATTCTCTTCCCTATGTATCCTCTTCTGATTCTATTTCCTTTCAGTGACTGTCAGCTTTAGAATAAGAATTACGCTAGAATCAGGGCAACAAATTAACTCCCTTTGGTTAAAATAAATATGCCAACCTGCCGATATAAGAGGATAAAAGAGCGAGAGAAAATGCTGAATGGCCAGAAGACAACTGGCCATCTAAAGTTGGATGAAAGGACAAATTACGTATCTAGAGATAATGCGTAGAATAGACTGACTTATCGACTGAGTGAGACCATTCGAAATGAAGTGATGTTATGCGCATATGAAATATGCTGCAACAAGAAACCAATATGGCAACCAGTCGGAAGAGTCTTTAATTACGTTGAAATATTGTCACTGATAAAAGAATAAATGCTGAATATCTATATAATTTCAAGAGAGTCTTCAAGACTGGCAATGTCTCGGTATGAAGATTTTCAGCCATTAAACATTCCGATTTTTTAAGAACAATTATGGAAATAAGACTAAGTCTTAGGCAAGCTGATGACTAGATCCTAGGAAAGCGAACATGTAAATCGGCCCTGAAGAACAAAACTTGAATCCCAGGAAGTTCTCTATCACCGGAAATCCAAAACAGGAAGACCGGACCCGAAGTTAATCCTGGAACACCAGAAAGATCCATGAAAACCTGAAATGACCCTATCCCTGGATGTACGAAATCCGGAAGCCGAAAGATTTTTTAACCAGAAATACGTGAACTGGAAGTAGAATAGGAAACGGAAATGCGCAAACTGGAAGTAGACAACCTGAAGAACTCTCAAAAACATAAGCTGAACACAGTGCAAAGTATAAAAACTTAGGCTGGAATATTGGCAGACTGTACTGCTTGCAGAATATTTGAAAAGTGAATATGTTTCCTATTTGGGCTCCATTGCGCATGCGCGGACATGCTTAGTGACAGGTGTCACCGAGGCGTGTGTACAGACTGGTGTGAGTCTATATCAAGGCATATGCTGGGCGTGTACCTTATCAGTAGCCTGGTTGAGGGTATATTGAAATGGAATAGGTATATGGGGGTATGTAAGCAAGCAGAATAGTTGATTTAGCAAGTAGTGATTGAACGGTATAGATGGTTTTGTGGTGTAATAACAACTAGAATTGTGATGCTAAAGAGTTAGTTTACATTTAATATGACTTGACTGAGCATTGTCACTACTGTAGGTAGTAACAACTTTTAATCAAACTATCATCAGATACTTAAAAGTTGCATTGCTTAGGCAAGCTGAGAACGCTTTCTTCAAATTCAGGCAAATATTGCCAAAAATACAATAGAGGAAAAGATACGTTGACGCACACAACCAATTCTGTCTTCAGCCAACTACCCACAATTCATTGCGCTTACCACTGTTTAACATTAACCAGAACACTGTACCACAGGTACAATGTTCTGATTAATTTTAAACAGTAGTAAGTGCAATAAATTGTGGGAGATTGGCTGGAGACGGAATGGAAGAAACATCAATACTCTTGCACGACGATACAAGCACATGACACATAACTCCGTCAAACACATTCAGCTTACTTACAAAGCTGTACAAAAGTATAATATCAAAAGTCACGATATACATGCTCCATCCAGTGCATTATCAAAAGTCGCGATACACATGCTACCTCCAGCACAATATCAAACATCATCAACCAAAGAAAGTAAATCTGAAGCGGCGAAGAGAGGATTATTTATGGCTATCACACCACCTGTCTTACCAATAGACATCTTATAGATTTTTATGGTCTTACCGCACAGAGTAAATAAAAATTCTTGCCCTTTCATCTTCTTCCGAGACATTTTGGCAGATCAAATCAAGAGATGGCACATAATCAGCTATGAGAACAGCCTTTCTCGAGTTCAAATTTAATTAATAGTTTCAGATAGACAGACAGACAGGCAGACAAATAGAGACAGTGAGAGAGACATTGAGACAGACAGACATTGAGACAGACATCACTAAAGACAGACAAACAGACATCGAGACAAACAGACATCAAGACAGACACTTATATTTGCTGCGAGTCACAACTAAAAACATCACCCCCAATGTTATTGGGTGATGTTCAGTGAATTATTCATAGTATGTGTCACCTGCGTGGTTCAGTTATTGTTCTAGAGTTGCTTAGTTTGAACGTGAGATGTCATTAATG
The DNA here is from genome assembly GCA_034401795.1 of Chaetoderma sp. LZ-2023a. Taxonomy (NCBI): domain Eukaryota; kingdom Metazoa; phylum Mollusca; class Caudofoveata; order Chaetodermatida; family Chaetodermatidae; genus Chaetoderma; species Chaetoderma sp. LZ-2023a. The sequence goes on from CM067374.1 coordinate 32,294,848, forward strand.
GATGGCTCTGGGGTGGAAGACATTAACAGTCAATGAAACAACAGCTTATTCTGCGTACAATGTCAGCAGAAGCAATGTACTTAACCCTTTAACCCTTTACTGGTCAAATTTGGTCAAGAAAATACAACTATTTGCTCATTGAATGTCCATTTGCAGGACAGGAGAGGACTATTTTTGAAAATTTACCACTGGAATGACTGGCTCGGTTATCGAGCCAGGCATTCCAGTGGTAAATTTTCAAAAATTGTCTTCTCTTGGCCTGCAAATGGACATTCCTCAATCCCACTGCAGAGGCCAGTTTTGGCCGGTATGAACATTAAAGGGTTAGTTGCTAAATTTGGTCATGAATATCAAAATATTTCTTCATAGAATACCCATTTGCAGGCCAAGACAAGACTATTTTGGACAATTTACAACTGGAATGACTGGCTCGGCTATCGAGTCAGTCATTCCCGTGGTAAATTGTTAAAAATAGTCTTGTCTTGGCCTGCAGATTGACTTCCTCAAGACCACTGCCGAGGGCGGTGTTGGCTGGCTTCGCCATGCACAGGTTAAACATGCTTCATCAGGAAACAGTACAAAACATTACGGTTTCGGTTGACCTGATCGTTAAAGGACACATGAAATTTGAGCATTTTAATGCATGCAAAGAACATGACTACATCCAGCACACTCCCCCACCACCCTGCATTTCCTGATACAACACAGGTATGCGTGGAGAATTATATTAGACATAAGCTTTCAACCATTAAAGGGAAATAACTCTCTATCAAGTACTAACCAAAAGTTAAATACCCTGCTACGAATGATAAATAGGCATGGTTCGGATGGTGATTAAGAATCAGCTATTAGCTTCAAAGCAATCTGTCAGATGCTTATATATTCAGAGCTGAGAAAGAGAGGCTGGAATAATGACACACCTGGTGAATATAAGCATCTTCACCTTCTATCATGGTTTAAAATACATCCAATATTGTAGGACAGTAAATGTGATATAAGAGTGAGGATTATTTAGATTGATGGGCAGTTATAGATGGATTGACAAACTGGTAGAGGCAGACAGATTGACAATAGATTGACAGACAGGCATAGGCATAGGGGGCAGACAGACAGACAGATAGCAAGACAGAGAGGCAGGCAGGCAGACAGAGAGACAGATGGACGGACAGACAGATGGGTGGCAGGCAGAGACACACAGATGGATGGATGGATGGATGGGCAGGCAGGCAGACAGACAGGCATGATATTAGAATCTCATCAAGTAGAGATGTAAATCAGTAGACAAGTGCTGGAACAACATGCAGACATTAACGCACTACATTCTCATGCATGACCTTTAACCCTATAACCCTCACAGACCAGATACACAATGTATGACAAATTCTTAACACTAACACTCATATCAGCCAAAAATGTCTTCTGCTGTGGTCTTAAGAAATGTCCATTGCAGACAAAGATTATTTTTGAAAATTTACCACTGGAATAACTGGCTCAATAACCTGAGCGTTATTCCAGTGGTAATTTTTCAAAAATAGTCTTCTCTTGGTCTGCAAATGGATATTTTATATGAGAAAAATTAAATTTTCATGAAAGAAATTTGAGGGTTAAAAGGTTAATGATGCAAGCAATATTTTGTTGAATATTTTGAAACTAATTTGACTGGGAAATGTTGCTGTCAATGCTTTCCTACATTGCTGTCTTGAAATTGAAACACTGCAACTTCAAGTGCTAAAGGGCTAAAACATGCTACACATATATTTAAATTTCTGTTGATTATTTTGAAAACAATTTGTCTGAAAACTGCCGCTTCCCTTGGCAAATTGCTGTTAAATATCCAGCAGCATTTATGCTTAAATTACATGAAGCACGTTAATGTTTAGAATCTAGAATGACAAACAATCATTTCAGACACAACACCTGAGAGAATATGCATAAGCAATCAAAAAGAAGTACCTTACCTGTCAGCACTTACTTATCTGTCGTCTTCATCATCATCATCATTATAATCATGATCATCATTCCCTGCATCCTCATCCAATCATGACATTGACACATCAGAACATCACGTCACTAGGAATGATTGACCTCATCTGGTGTCATTCTTCTTCATCCTGTTCATTGTTTCATAACTTCAGTTTGGTTACTTGTCAAATCTTCAAAATCTGCAAGGACAAAATGTTTAACCCTTTAATGGTCAAGCCGGCCAAAACCGCCCTCTGTAATGGTCTTGTGGAATGACCATTTACAGACCAATAGAATACAATTTCTGAAAATTTACCACTGGAATAACTGGCTCGGTTATCGAGCCAGTCATTCCAGTGGTAAGTTTTCAAAAATAGTTGTCTCTTGGCCTGTAAAAGAACATTCAATAGGCAGCTATTTAAATTTTCTTGACCAAATTTGACCATTAAAGGGTTAAGAAAATTGAAGTTTTTGCTCAGTGACTGTTCATTTGTTGGTCAAGAGAAAACTATTTTGAAAAATGTATCAGCGCGTTTACCGAGCCAGTCATTCCAGTGGTAAATTTTCAAAGATAGTTTACTCTTGACCTGCAAATGGACATTCCACATGACCACTGCAGAGGCCGGTTTCTGGCCGGCTTCCACATTAAAGTGGTACCATAGCCACTCATTATTGCATTAATTTAGATTTTAAGAACATTACATATATCTCTGAAATAATGGTAGTTAAAATGGATGGAAGAAAAAGTGGAATTCAATTTTTAGCATAATTTGACTGAAGATCAAAAGTGACTATTGTCCTTTCAGTAAAATTGTTCTCAAAATAACGATCATGATTTAGCATAAATTCACACTTCATCGTGGGTGATAGAACAGATTAACAACACAGCGTAAAGCAGAGGATACAACTTTATCCTCAAAATGAAGCTCAGAAACAAAATCAAGGGAGGCAACTCCTGATAGACAATAAATCCCAGTGATGTCTTCGTCGCATTATAGATAGACACTATAAAGCGATTTGTCTTAAACCAGCAATGTTCAAGACAGATGAAGAAAATCATAGTCAGATTATTTGCAAGACAAGGGAATATACTATTTTGAAAGATTTTACCACTGAAATGACAGCAGGTGCAATCATCGATACAGCTATTTGAAATCTTTAAAAATAGTTTTCTCTGGGCCTGCAGAAGGACATGTCTGAAGACTATGTCGGTGGGCCCTTTTGGCTGGCTTGACCATTAACACTCACGCTGAGCAAAAACCGCTTCTGCAGTGCAGGAAAACTGTTGAATATTTTGAAATTAATATGACTGAAAACCATTGCTGCCTTAGGCAGCAATGTCTTCCAGGAATACTAATTTCAAAATATTCAACAGAATGTACTATACATCATTAAAAATTAACTTTTTGAAAGATTTGGCCATGAAAGGGTTAAAGGGTTAATAGCAAGCTTATTTTCTCCATAGTTTTAATAGTTATAATTTTGGTCAGCTCAACAATGGAGAAATCCAGTTTTAGCTATGCCCCTCCCATCTCTAGCTCAGCTCCACCCATGCTTTGCCCCTCCCATCTCAAGCTCAGCTCCACTCATGCTTTGTCCCTCCCATCTCTAGCTAAGCTCCACCCACGCTTTGCCCCTCCTATCTCTAGCTAAGCTCCACCCATGCTTTGTCCCTCCCATCTCTAGCTCAGCTCCACCCACGCTTTGCCCCTCCCATATCTAGCTAAGCTCCACCCAGGCTTTGCCCCTCCCATCTCCAGCTAAGCTCCACCCACGCTTTGCCCATATTGAGAATGATTCATCCTTACAATCTGTCAATAGGTCTCTGTTCCCACAAAACTATACACGTAAGCTGTTGAATATTTTGAAACTAATTTGACTGGATATGGCTTGAAAATATTTAAAATATTCAACAGCATGTTTATTAAATAATACAGACATACAATTCGTACAACCTGACAGACTATTAAGCATTTAAGATGGACTAAATTGAGTCATTCTTGACATAGTGATTATGGCATCAGCCTACACATCACATAGTTGATTATGACATCATATGATTGACTGAGAAACTAGATTCATGAATTAGTGCTAGAGATCCTGGCAGGCATTCATGGACCACGCCAGAGGCTAATCCCAGCCACTCATTTCCTATGTGCAGTCTTTATGTTACACTACATAGATGATAGCTGCTAAACTAATTGACAAATCAAACATCTGCATTGAAGTTCTGAAGCCTAGCACCATATTCTCCTTCTAGCCCAGTTTGATTAACCATTTAACGTCAAAATTCTGTTAAGACTATACAAATATTTTGTAACTGAATGTACCTTTGCAGGCTAAGAGAAGACTATTTTTGAAAATTAACCGCTGCAACGACTGGCCCCATTCTTGAGCTAGTCATTCCAGTGGTAAATTTACAAAAAATTGTCTTCTCTTAGCTTGAAAATGGATGTTTCTCAAGACCAGTACATCAGCCAGTTTTTCCCGGCTTCACTACAAAATGGTTAAAGTCATCTTCTTCTTTTCGTTCACTGATCATACCGCCAGTCCTGTAAGTGACTATCGACATGATCATAAGCATTAAGTGCGTGGATCTATGGTTTATTAGAGTGCGCCGTGCGGCCTGGAACCTCCGTCTTCAGCACTCGAAGTTTCTGTCAGGGTTACCTCACCCTTACCTCCTTTAGTCGCCTCGTACGACACGCAGAGGATACGGAAGGTGTATTCTAAGCCCCACCTACAGGGCATATTAAAGTCACAATATTGGTTAATTACCATTGTGTTCATATTCTCACTGTACTTACAACAATTCAATTCAATTCAAGTAAATGTTATTTGCTTATTTATGGTATTACTTGTGAAGCGCATATAGTAGGTCTCCCCATCAAAGGCGGAGCCTATGAGGTGACGGTATTGACAATTGATATCACAATAAAATAAATTAATCTTCCTTGATTGAAATGTTAATGGGATTGAACGCCAGACCTATTTACCGAATTGTTCCAAAATAGAATCCAGTTTTGTGCAGCTGAAAGGTTTTATATCAGTTTGGGAAAACTGCAGGGTAGGTGGTCGTATTTCTGAGGAAATCTACCATATTCTCACATTAAATAAAGAATAGTATGTATGGTGGCCAAGTTGGATCAAAACCCAGAGAAAATATCAAGAATGCTTTCCAGGTTAATGAGTCTTCAACAAAACACTATTATTTATTTGATAATTGGTCAAAGACTTAATTTTCTCATACTGTATGCAATAGGGTATGCCATAGTTTGTCTGTAAGATGCGTGATTCGGAAAGCCCTAAAAATTATTACATGATAACGTGCTATGATGTAGCTCATCTTTCTGAGTTTATTATAAATGGTGACCCTTATTTTTACTGTGCACTTTCATCGTCCAACAGCGAGGCAGAGTCAATGATCGCGGCACTTGATGATATCACTAACGTAAATAAATTAGCAAATGATGTGTTTCACTCAGCTGGAAGTTTTATAGGTTAGATATTTGTGAGTTAGTGATGTGTTTTGGAAGCACACTGGCCGGGGAGTATGCGCGTATATTATAATACTGACAGGTTTTATTTGTACTTTGTAGCTTTCTGTAAAAAAGTTATTTGCGATCATCTTTGATTTCCTGGTTGCAGTGTCACCATTGGAAACAACCGATAGGTGTGTGTGTGTGTGCGTGCGTGCGTGCGTGCGTGTGTGCGTGTTAATATTTATTGATAGCAAAAAATCATATTGCCGCAAGAATATGGAACCCACGAGAATATGAAATGGGAGTATATTTGAAATCTTTTAACCCGTCATGGTGACGTCAGTAAAAACTGGCCTTTGAGGTACTCTTCAGAAATGTCCATTTGCAGGTCAAGAGAATATGGAACCCACGAGAATATGAAATGGGAGTATATCTGAAATCTTTTAACCCTTCATGGTGATGTCAGTAAAAACTGGCCTTTGAGGTACTCTTCAGAAATGTCCATTTGCAGGTCAAGAGAATACTATTTTTAGTATATATCCGAGTTAGTCATTCTGGTGGTAAATATTCAAAAACATTCTTTTATTGGCCTGCAAATGGATAACGAATAAAAGAAATTTTGATTTTCTTGATCATATTTAGTAATTAAAGGGTTCAAGAAAAAGTTGAGAGGCGACAGTTGGATGATGAGCAATGTTATATGATTAGGCCAGGTGAGCTAATCCTGTGTCATCTCTCCTCTGGAGGGTTGACAGGGTTAAAATTTATTCTATAATTTCAGAAATCATCAGATTATTTAGATGGGAATCTCTCACTTAATTATCCTGTGTTTTGAAAAAATGTAGGGGACATAGCAATTGCCTCTGCCCGTCCATCTGTTCGTTCACTTGTCCATCAGGCTATTTCCTGCAAAATAATTTAGTGGAAGTCAATCAAATCTGTTATGTGAGTTACCCCTCTGAATGCGGACAAGGTGAAAGTGGTGTAAGGCTCGAACCGACGCCCAAAAACTGTGAGGGATGTGTGATGTTGTGCCATCAAGTGTGTTAATGTTGTCATAACTGGTTACAATCAGTGTAACATTATGCATAGTGTGTCTTTCCAGTGTCTCCCATTATTAGCATTCAGTATGTCACACACACACACCCATGCCTGTAATAGCAATCCCTGTATTCACTCACAGCAGTACCGATATGATTAAGCAATGTATGCATTAGTGCTCTCATTCAGAATTAAACAAGTTGGTCAATATAAAGAGGATTAATCAAAGCAATCCCTGTTTTTTGAACTGTCAGCCTCTTGGTCTATTTATGTTAATTATTCCCACAAAGATTGCATAAGAATGTTGGCTGTGTCCAGTGTCCATGTTGTTCGATGACAACAAACACAACATCATCTTGCTAAGAAATTTTCGATCAGACTTCAAAGAATGTAATCTAGGATCATTAAAGCCGATAACGAAGTAAAAGGAATTTAGTATGCTCACAGTGGACAGACACAGCGGCGAAGATTGAAGAAAAACTAATTGCAGCAGAAAGATGGTTTCACTTCTTCAGATGCAGAACACAGTCAACATCACATCATCATCATCATCATCTGATAAGAACACAAAATGAACCCTTTTCATGACAATTTCATAATAATCCACATTTATTTTTAATGTAAATTGACCTAAATCTATGGTAAATGGTTCTAATTAGTACCACTCAGTTGAGACAATAAATAGGCTAAGAAAACATGTTTCAAAACAATAGTGGTCACTGGAGGCAACTTGGTGTACTGGTCAGTGCTCTGGACTACTTAATCAGCAAACCTGGTTCAAATATCAGTGATGGACTATTTCACCATCATTGTGAACCTGGGACATTTCCTTCACATCTTGTCCCTCTCCACCCAGGAGGATAAATGGGTACTAGAGTAAAATCTGTGGAATATAACTGTAATGGCATGATAGACTGAAACAAAACCAGCTTAGCTAAGTCCTGAATGTGACTTAGAAAGTAGGAACTCAGTATAATGCCAATCAAACGAAAAACCTCTCACTTCGGAACATCCTGACTTCATATTTCAAACAGATTCAGTGCAAGGAATACCTACAAGGGCTATAGCAAACTATATATCATTATCAAACTTCATTTATACGTTGTCCGATTAAAAGCCATTGTTGCCTAAGGTAGCAATGGCTTCCAATCAAAGTCCAAAATATTAAACAGAACATTTCTTACATTGTGTTCAAAATTGCACTAACTAACATATTTCTGTTGCAAACATTTTCACTTATTTCTGAGATGTACTGTGCATTGGAGAGGTGGCGTATTGACGTCATTTAACAACAATTGCTTCTAAATAATTGATAATGTAAGGCCTATATGCTGTATACATGAGCAAATAAACAGTACTTAAGCCTTTAACATTCATATCAGCCAAAAACAGCTTCTACAGTGGCATTGAGACATGTCAATTTGTAGACCAAGAGAAGACTATTTTTGAAAATTTACCACTGGAATGACTGGCTTAATAACTGAGCCAGTCATTCCAGTGATAAACCTTCAAAAACAGTCTTCTCTTGGTCTGCAAACTGACATTTTCTTTGGAAAAATTGAAATTTTCTTCAACATTTTACATGTTAGCCTTACATGAATCAGATCTGTCCCTCAAGTGAAATCACCTACATAATGCGCATTCCTTTAACCCTGGTCAGTATTTTTCTCATTGATGCTCATTTTCAGGATAAGATAAGACTACTTTTGAAAATGTACCACTGGAATGACTGGTTGCTTTAAATCAAGCCAGTCATCTAATAAGAAATTTTCAGATGCTGGCTATGGCTGATTTGACAGTGACAGGGTTAAACCTGTTTCAGAGAGTCTCTGAGCCAAAAATCAATCGTTTATGATGAGGGCCATAAAGTGTTATCCAACAGAAGCTTTTTGATAATTTTCCAATTGACTGACTGACTGACTCCCGTTATTCAGCCAACCATTCCAGTGGTAAATCATCAACTAGATTTCTAGAGGGACACAATTACGAGGCTTGATCTAAATCCATCCAGAAATACCCAAACGCGCCATCATTATTGAGTGCCCATTGAGGATGGATGTTGGACAGGGGGTAATCGGACAAATCAGCTATGCTAAAAATGTATTCTATTGGCATACAAAAGCACATCTCTCAAGATGACAGCTGATGGCATTTTTGGCTGGCTTCACTATTAACTGGGTAAGCATCAGTAAGCCTTTAACCCTCGAATTTGTTCAAGAAAATTTCTGTTTTCTCATAAAAAATGTCTATTTTCAGACCAAGGGAAGATTATTTTTGAAAATTTACCACTGGAATGACTGGCTTGGTTATCGAGCCAGTCATTCCAGTGGTAAATTTCCAAAGATAGTCTTCTCTTAGTCTGCAAATGGACATTTCTCAATGACACTTGCAGAGGCTGTTTTTGACTGATATGGGTGTTAACCATTTACTGGTGAAGGCGGCCATTACTGGCCTCTGTTATGGTCTTGTGGAATCTCCATTTACAGGCCAAGAGAATACAATTTTTGAAAATTTACCACTGGAATGACTGGCTCGATAACGGAGCCAGTCATTCCAGTGATATTGTATTTTCTTGGCTTGTAAATGGACATACAACAGGCAGTTATTAAAATCTTTTTGACCAAATTTGACCATTAACTGGTTAAAGGGTTAAGTACCATGAAGTATCATGCACACAGTGGTCAGAGAATACAAACAATAGCCATGAAAGAAGAGCCTTAAGGTGCTAGAAACCTCTACATCAAACCTGGCAAACTGAATGCATCATTAGCTTAACAATCTGTCAGTCAATTCACTCACTGATAAATAACTCATCTTGATCATGAAGACCACAAGATGTCATTCAAGAACACACAATCCATGGACAATGGTATAATTTTACACATGATTACTTTTTGTTAAAGCAGACAAATTTTCACTGGATAGAATTCTTTCGCTGTGAGTTTGCTAACACGTACTTAGTAACATAGAGGATTAGATCAACTTAGATAGTGCTTCATGCCCCATCATTAGAAGAGTGTCAATAGAAATCAAATTTGTTTCACTCAAATAATGTCAGGATTTTAGCCATAGCTGGATCTGTTATTCAAATAACATCAAGTTAAAGATTTTAAGTAGGTTTTAAACTCATAAAAAATGTATTGAATTCTTTTTAAACATGTGAATTACCACATCAACTAATGTCCTGTCAAAAATGAGTCTCCAATATTTAACTCCATTCCATTTTCCATTTAATGGTCAAGCCGACCAAAACTGGCCTTTGCAGTGCTTTTGAGAATTGGACATAAATTGCAGACCAAGACAATTATTTGTATTTATCACTGGAATGCCTGGCTCCACAACTGAGACAATCATTACAGTCATCACATTAAAAGAAATAGTCTTACTTTGGCCAGCAAATAGATATTCACTGAGAATTCTTCTTGGACAGTCACACACACACGCACTCGCAGACATTAGTGCACACACGCATGCTCATACACACACTCGCAGACATGAGTGCACACACACACACACACACACACACCCACATACACACGCTCGCAGACATGAGTGCACACACACATATGCTCACAGACATGAGTGCATACACACACACACACACGCATGCACCACACACTCGCAGACATGAGTGTGCGCACACACACACACAGTCTTACTTTGGCCAGCAAATAGATATTCACTGAGAATTCTTCTTGAACAGTCACACACACACACACACGCTCGCAGACATTAGTGCACACACGCATGCTCACACACACGCTCTCAGACATGAGTGCACACACACACCCACACACACACGCTCGCAGACATGAGTGCACATACACATACGCTCAGAGACATGAGTGCACACACACACACACACACACACACACACACACACACACACACACACACACACACACACACACTCACACACTCGCAGACATGAGTGTGCACACACACACACACACATACATGAGTGCACATGCCCGCTTGCAGACATGAGTGCACACATGCATGCTCACACACATGCTCGCAGACATGAGTGCACACACACACACACACACACACAACATGAGTACACACACACACAACATGAGTACACACACGCACGCACGCACGCACGCACGCACGCACGCACGCACACACACACACACACACACACACACACACACACGGTAAATCACTCAAATTACTTTTAACAAAATTCATCATTCTCAGGCCTCACAATGTCCAAGACAAGGCCCTCGGTCATCTACAGCGTCCACTTAAATTAGTTTTACATTTTTAAACACAATCTTCTCACACAAAGAATTGTTCATGTCCGGTCATTACGGTTCAAAGGCTTAATACAATTTAAATTGAGAAAAGTACAAAGTTATCAATAAGTTTTAACTTCTAAGGAACTAATAACATGAATGTTAAATATGAAATGAAATCAGCATCTGTTATTCTCACACAGTGATCAGCATATGCGGCGCCACGTTATTTCTTTTATTTCTTAACTGTCTGCCTGCTGAATTTCTGCAGACTACATTTTCTATGGGGTTTAGTTCTGGATATGCTGAATATTTTGAAAACAATTTGACTGAAAGTTGTTGGTGGCTAAGCCACCAACAACTTTCAGTCAAATTGTTTTCAAACTATTCAGCGGGTCCAAAGTTATTGCCTATTAAAATTATTGGTTGATGGCTTGCATCAGTCAGACAGTTAAGCGTTACCACACTTATTCGTCTCTCATTTATGCATGTGCGGCCAATAAGTGAACTAAACGCTCTCAATAACTACACCCTAATTAACAACCCTCTACTCGCTATTATTATCACCGATATTTGCTCAAACACGAAAGTCAATCAGCAATAACATTCATCTAGGACACGCGTATATCGTCATTTACAACGCACTACTCGTGAAATCTTCTCACTACGATATGTGTCTGATTTCTGTTGATTTTACTGATTGCCAGTTATTTGTCACTTAATATTGCTGAGATATAACGCTAATATTGATTTCTAAGAAGGAAGAAACAGTTATATGTACATAAGTGGGATGATATATCCTAATGTCAGGTATGTAGGGAAATGAGTAAACATTACAGAGGCCATAATGCTGGATCATAATATAATGCACATACACATAAGCCCCCCCCCCCCCCCCCCCCCACCACACACACACACACAGACAGTACAACCTGCACCCACTAAGATAGAGGTGAGCGGGGGGGGGGGAGGGGTATGGGTGGTCCTAACATACAAAGCTGGTGGAATTATACTAAATTTGGTATGCTAGTTACCTATATGATTGAGGTGGGGTGGGTGTGGTGGCAAAACATCAGTCAGCATAATTCAACCAAATTTGGTATGTTAGTTATCCATATGATTTCTGTGGAGAGAACATTAAAGTTGGCGGTATTCAACCAAATTTATGATTGCGCTGTTACATTAGGCGCCACCGCCAGGGTGGTGAAGGAGAGTGCAGAGGGTTTGCGCAGAATGTCAGAGTTTGCAATAGCCTGGGGATTTGTGATGGCGTGCTATTGACTGCACAGTCTAGTTCAATATTGGTTGTAATATGACTAGATTTCTGGACCTGAATGGTAAGCCTTCAGGAAATATTTTAAAAACTTTAATATTTGATTTTACCTAATTATCAGATTAGACGTAGAGTGGCATTTGAATCGAAATATCTCACCATGCTATGCTTTATGTAGGGCTCGAAAAAAATTGACCTTTGACCTATATTCTCTATTCAGATAGACCCAGTTCATTTATTGGTAAAACGCTTATGGTTTAAACGAAATCATGGATTTCTTTTTTCACGAGAGTTGATACTTACCACCCTGATAGTCTATGATATTTCCTAAATATTGACATAGCTTCAATAATACTCAGAATTAAAAGAAACCGCCCCCACTGGGAAGGTTACACAACTGACAGTCCAGCGGATGTGCAGCCCACACTCGCACATGCGCGGGGCTGACTCATTCTATTCCAAAATATTGGCTGACCTAATTGCAATTTAAATGCCGATAGACCGGGCCTCTGTGGGGTAGAGAGGCTGGGGTCGTATTAGGGTGGTAAGTATCAACTCTTGTGAAAAAAGAAATCGGTGATTTCATTTATTTCACATCAAGAGAATACTTACCACCCTGATACTCTATGATATAGCCAGACTTCGTAAGAGAATTCGGCGGGAGGGAGGCAAAGCTCAGAAGACGGCTCGTCCCTAGCAGAGCAAGCTCTTTTGCTTTTGGAGCACAACAAACACCTGAAATTGTGTATGTAAACACAATCAGGAAATGATTTGGACATCGGATAACACGACCAATGTTGAGAGTAATGCCCGTTTAACATCCGCTCCACCCACCCGACCCACCTCTTTTAAGGAGGGAGCGATGACCTCAATGTCCTATACGCTCTCTATGTACTCGTGCTAAAGTACTATAAGACATCAGATGAAAGCTTCATTTCGTATACTCTCAGATGGAACCACAAAGAGCACAAAACCATCACCATTTAATAAATAATAAAAAACGTGACAAAAAATAACCATCACCAAATATAAGACTACCGGTAACCTATTTTGATGAGATTCCCTTTAATCACCACTGGCGATGATAGGTACAGTATGGAAAAGCGCGGATTCCCCCACTAAATTGCACTGTGTGAGACAACGGCCTTATATACAATATTTACAAATATATAAAGATTTAACGTTTATGTAAAATCGATAAGGCAAGTGGATTTGACGTGTCACGGAGGTAATGATCTGTAAAACTAGACTCACAGTGCCATTGTGCTACCGACATAATGTCATCCACCCTCACTCCGTTAAACAGAGCCGTGGTTGTCACTACACCACGGACACTGTGAGCCTTAGCCATGCCAACTTGTTTTCCCGTAGCGGCTTTGTGGCAATGCTGGATGCATTCCACAATCCACCTAGAAATGGTATCTTTAGAAGCTCTCCCATGGGGTTCAATGTAAGATAGCCATAAAGCACTAGGGTACGTCCACCATTCCTGTGTACATTGTTTATAACGTGTTAATGCATTGACTGGACACCAAGTCTTTGAATTAGGCTGACCAGGATATTTTAAAGAGCAGATTTTCGGCATAAAGTTAACTCTAAGTAGATGCCTAAGGCCTTCCCCTGTAACCACAAAATGGTCTAGCTCTGCTGACAAAGCATGTATTTCACTTCTTCATCTAGCTGAAGCTGCAGCAATCAGAAAAACTGTTTTAAGCATCAACATTTTCATGGAAATGGAGCTTATTGCTTAATACTTGAAGTACTAATGATAAGCTCCAAGACAGAATCACTGGAGGATTCCTTGGTCTTAGATTACCCATGCCTTTGATTAAAGTATTTAGATTACATACTTCATCACTTCCCCTATTAGCCAAGCAAGGGATAACTGACATTAAAGCTGACTTGTAGCCAGCAATAGAGGTAGGCTTGAGGCTATAGGCATCAAAAAGGTGACAGGAAATCGGCTACTACCTGAATGGATGAATCCATTGGATTAATACATCTTTTTGAGCACCATTCAGCAAATCTGTTGCTTTTATAATTATATGCTCTGGAGGTTGAACCCCTTCTGGATTTTGCCATAAACATGGCTGCTTGCTCAGAAAAACCCTCCTTAACGGCTGATTCCTTGACAACATCCACAGTCAATTGGAACATTGATGGGTTATTGTGAAAGCATTGCCTTGGAAGATTATGTTGTCCATCAGAGGCAGAGGAACAGGATTGCAGACCAGAAGGTCCGGCAGATCCGTATACCATGATCGGCTTGGCCAATCTGGGGCGATCAGAAGCACTTGGCATTCCTGCTGCCTGATTTTCTGGAGAACTTTTGGAATCAGGATTGCTGGCGGGAATGCGTATGCATACATTCCCTCCCAGCTGATAGCTAATGCATCTATTGCGATAGCCCTCGGATCTGGAATCGGAGAGACGTACGTCGTCATCTTCACATTCTTGTTCATTGCGAATAAATCTATGTTGGGCTTGCCCCAGTGATTGAACAGGCAATCCACCACTCATTGATTTAGTTGCCATTCCATGGGAAGAATTCTCATTCTTCGGCTCAATGAGTCTGCTAATAGATTTAGCCTTCCCAGGATATGAACTGCTTTCAGGGAAATCCCATGATCTAGGCACCAGCAAAGCAGTTTCCATGTCATCATACAGAGACTGGGTGACTTTGTTCCACCCTGACGGTTTATGTAAGTCACTACTGTTGTATTGTCTGATTGAACCAGAACACTCTTGCCCTTGACCTTCTCTAGGAAGTGTTCCATGGCTAAGACTACTGCTCGCATTTCCAGCAGATTGATATGTTCATTTGACTGATCCAGATTCTAAAGCCCTGATACTTTGTTTTCTTCCAGGCAAGCTCCCCATCCCTCCATTGATGCATCTATGTACATCATTAATTGAGGGTGGGGAGGTGACAATGTCAACCCCGCCAGGAGAGTTTCTCTCTTCATCCACCATTGAAGGTGGTGAATAAGAGGTTCCAACCCTGACACCTTTGAGTCCAGGAAACCCATACTCTGGGTCCACTGTGTCATGAGAAATAACTGGATCGGCCGCCGGCATAAGGCTGCCTGTGGAATGACCAGTTCCAAAGAAACCATCAACCTAAACATTCTCAAGTAGACCCGTGCCAGGAACATGATGGCTGTTGCACACTGACTGTATGACTGAGATTGCAGGAAATGTCAATTTCCCTTTCTCCGAGATCTAACAATACTCACCATTCTGTTACTTCTGATATACAGCTGGCTCTGACAGCGGCTCTAGGACTATAGACTTAGAAAGCTTTACCGACTCCTGGGAACCGGGTACTCGGCTCCCAACTGCCGAGTACCCGTTTACCATAGAGCTCATATTGTTTGCATAGCCACCAAACAAGAGAAAACTATGGCTTGCCTCCGTGGGGCTGGGAGGCTGGGTCCGTAACAGAATGGTGAGTATTGTTAGATCTCGGAGAAAGGGAAATTGACATTTCCTGCATTCTCCTTCGATCAATACTCACCATTCTGTTACTTCTGATATACACCAGATTTGATCAGTAACCTGGTGGGAAGGGGCAAGCCATACATGCTAATTTTACCCCTTGGAGAAAGATTTTAGACTTCAAACTTGACTAACGGAGACCTAAAAGGACCGTCAAGTTTACGGAACCGAATCACATTCGCGTCACAGCTCCCCCCCCCTTTTTCCTCCTAAGAAAAGGGAGAGAACTAACGAACATGTATCTCGCCTGAAAACACCAATATGCCAAGAGGGTTAACTACTCCCTGCATATCGCTTGTATTAGCCTGGGAATGAGCATGAATATATATGATGAATGAACATGATACATATACATAATACAAAAAACTCTCACTTGTTGAATTACCTTATGATAACAGGACTTCAGACGTACCGCCTACAACCATTCACCGGTTCGGCCATCAGTGACACAATCTGGTTGACATCCTCTCGCCTGACCATGCCTGCTTTAGGTTCTTTTCTTACCGAAGTGAGAAAAGGGTGAAAAGCAGTGTGGTCACTAACTATCGTTTCAAAACAGCTAAAGCGAGTGGATTGGCTGAGTCTGACACATCCCTCATATAGTAATCCGTGAATGAGGACTCACAGTGCCATTGTGCAACGGCCATGATGTCCTATAACGGAACACCATTGTAAAGGGCGGTCGAGGCGGCTATTCCTGTGACATTGTCTGCCCTTACGCCTTGCACCTGGTGCCCAGTCGCCATCTCGTGAGTAGTCTGAATGCATTCGACCACCCAACGAGAGATAGTATCCATGGATGCGGCGCCATAAGACTTTTTATGGCAGATCCACAGATGTCTATCGTTCGACCGTAACGAGTCAGTCCGTTTCTTGTACTTAGTCAAAGCACGGACCGGGCACCAGACACTGGCATCACGATCAAACCTAGTTAACTTTGGTATAATGATCGGTTTGCCGGGATATCTCAAAGATTGGTTCTTTGACATAACCTCTGCTCTTGGCAGAAGACGCAGACCTTCTCCAGAAACAATAAATCGGTTCCTCTCTGCCGAAAGCACATGGATCTCACTGCGCCTTCTAGCTGAGGAAGCTGCCAATAGAAAAACCGCCTTTAGAGTCAAATGCTTTAGACTAGCCGAACGCAACGGTTCGAAAGGGTGCTTGGCCAGTACATTAAGCACTAAAGATAGACTCCAGGCTGGAATGACTACCGGTTGTCTCGGTCGGAGATTGCTCATTCCCTCAACATCACATTTAACTGGGCCACCTCTGGACTATCCCTGTTGGCTAGACAAGGGATAAATGATGCCAAAGCTGACTTGTATCCAGCAACTGTGACGGGAGCTAGTCCTCAAAAGAACAGCTCACAGAGAAAGTCTGCTATTTGCTGATAGTGGATTGAAAGGTATCAATACCCTTTTCTTCACACCAGTCTGCAAATCTGTTAACCTTGTTGTTATATGACTTGAAGGTTGACCTACTTCTCGCAGCCGCGATGAAATCAGCAGCCTGTCGAGAAAAGCCTTCCGACGTGGAACGTTGTTTGATAACATCCACGCAGTCATTGAACATCTCGGGACGCTCGTGTAGGAAGCGTCCCTTGGCCTGGGAGATTATGTTCGGAATCTCGGGCAACTGCACAGGATTTTCCACCAGCAGATCTAGAAGATCCGTGAACCACGCCCTGCTCGGCCAATACGGCGCTATTAGCAGGACCAGACACGGTTCCTCCCTGACCTTCACCAAAACCTTCGGTAGAAGAATGGTGGGTGGGTACGCGTAAGCGTGCATCCCTCTCCAGCTTATCGCCAGAGCGTCTGTATCGACGGCATTTGGATCTGTAATCGGCGAGACATATGTCATGATTTGAGCATTTTCCTTTGTGGCGAACAAGTCCACGTTGGGTTTGCCCCAATGCTCGAAGATCCGTCGCAGAACTGGAGGGTTGAGGGACCATTCTGTTGGCAGGATTCTCTGTCTGCGAGACAAAGCATCTGCCAGAATGTTCAATCGGCCAGGAATACGAGCTGCTTTCAAAACAACCGAGTAATTCCTGCACCATTGAATCAAGTGCCACACCCTGATACACAGAGTGGGCGACCTGGTCCCGCCTTGGCGATTTATATATGATACTACTGTCGAATTGACCGACCGTATCAATATCACCTTGCCCCTGATCATAGGAAGGAACTCTTCCAACGCCAGTTCCACTGCCATCATTTCCAACAGATTGATATGCAGCTGACTCTCCGGGAGAGTCCATGTGCCCGAGACCTGGTTCTCCCAGGCAGGCACCCCACCCTTCCAGCGATGCATCCGTGTAAACGGACAGCTGGGGGTGGGGTAGGTGCAGCGAAACCCCTATTAGGAGATTCTGACGCTGTTTCCACCATAGCAGATGCGATATTATCGGCTCCAAAACTGGCACCAGTTTTGACAGGGGTTCTGTTCTCTGTTTCCACAGAGACATCAGATACAACTGGATAGGTCTTCGCATTAGAGCAGCGTACGGGATAACCTGCTCCATGGAGACCATCATGTCCAGCATCTGAAGGAACCGCCTCGCCTGAATGTGGTTTCCCACTCGAAAACTCCTGAGGATGGCTAACAGAGACACCACTCTGGGCTCTGACGGGTAAACCCTGCCCTCCTCGAGGTCGAATCGCATCCCCAAATAAACGAAATGTTGAGTGGGCGTCAACTCGGATTTCTCCTCGTTGACTATCCAGCCTAGATCTGAAAGTAACTTCAGAGTCAGAGCAGTATCCACGTTCAACCTGGCTGCCGAGTCTGCCTTGAGCAGCCAGTCGTCTATGTAGGTGTGTAGCGCCACGTTCTCTTTTCTGAGAAACGCTGTCACCGCAAGGACCACTCTTGTGAAAACCCTCGGAGCTGTCGACAGGCCAAACGGGAGAACTGTAAACTCCCATACTTGATTCTGAAACGCAAATCTCAGAACCTGTGCCAACTCCGATTCATCGGAATGTGGAAATATGCATCTTTCAGATCGATCGATACACACCACATTCCTTTCCTCAATCCCGCCATTACCGACCTCGGTGTTTCCATCTGGAACCGAGGCGTATGGATAAACCAATTTAATGGCCTGAGATTGAGTATGGGTCTCCATCCCCCTGTGCTCTTGGGGACAAGGAACATGTTTGAATAGAAGCCTGGAGTGTTCCGGTTTGCTGGTTTTATTGCTCCCTTCAGAAGCAAACCCGACACTTCCTTTTGAACGGCTTCTAACTTGTCTGGCTCCCTTGGTACGGGCGTCCAGACAGGTACCAAAGACAGATTTTGTGGCGGAAAGTCCCACCACTCCGGCATGTAACCCTGGGATAACCATCCCAGGACCAGACTGTCTGACGTCACACCTCGCCAAGCCTCGACGAAACGCATGAGCCTTCCACCCACCATAGACGCCTCGACGTCTAACGGGGTTGTCCGGCTCGCAGTCCGCCCCCCCCCTCTTTCTTAACGAGAGAGAGTGAGAACCATTTCGTTCTAGGCATGACGGGTATAACTGGCACCGCTGTTCCTGTCGCACAGGCGCGGTCCAGGCGGATATGAAGGGAGCTTGCGTACCCTCAGGTACGCTTCGGCCCCTTCTGTCCGCCCTTTGAGGCCTTACCCTTACCCTTCCCCTTGCCCTTCCCGCCTCTAGGGCGGTCAGGAGCAACATTGGGGAGGGTAGGCGCCTCTACCACCTTCCTGGGTTTCTTCGCCGGCGGTGGCTCCGAAAACCCAGCCGAAACAGAAGTCGCAATAGGCCTGGCTTTCGCCTTGCTCTTATGTTTCTTCTGTTTCTTTGAAGGCTGTCCCGTTAACGGTTTACCCACAGCCCCTAGTGCGTGCGCTTGCCGCACTAGCTCTAGCTGTACGTTTACCGCTAACCGATTCTGCGCGATACTGGCGGTATCCTCTAAGATGGCCCACGCTTGGCCACCGAAGATGCTAGGCCCTGTCAGGGGTGTCCCAAGGAGACGCTCCCTGACTGCCGTAGCCGGACGCATATGGTCAATGACCATTTGCCTCCTGGATTTCGTCGCACGCGCTTGCACCCTTGCCAATGCGTCCATCGACAGCACCAGGCCGTCATTGACACATGAAAGCGCCACAGGTGGCACAGGGTGGCCTGCCCCGCTTCAGCCCACACCGACTGAAGGAGATGATAAGAGTGGTTGACAGCGCTCATCGCTGCCCTCACACCCTCATCGCATAGGGACAGGACTTCTTCCTGGTGTACCTGAGACTTGTCCACAAGTGCCGGACCGGGGTGACCCGCCACGGCACTCTGGACGCCCAGTACCCATCGGTCATCCTCCGTGACCGACGGGACTACACCATACCTGTCGTATTCCCCCCGCGGAATACGACATCTTGCCCGCACCTCCCTGGAGGCCGCAGGGAGCTGACCCTTGGTCATCAGTTGTTTGCTATAAATAGCATCCAACCATTCTATGAACCGTGGATCCAGTCACACTGACTGGATCCGGGCCGCGGGCAAAATCCCCGTCCTGATCGACGCAACCGACGGACGGGGCGCATCTTCATCGGCCGTGGCCGAAACCACAGACGGGTCAACCCTGGCTAGCCACGCCAGAGCATCTGACCAATCTACCTCCGATGAAGACACCCCCGCAAACACGTCACCCGTTGATGTGCTCACGGGTCTGCCAGCCACGGCCTCCCAGCAAGGAGCCACGGCTGACACGCCAGGCACTCCGGTACCACACGGTTCCGCCGCCACTCCATGAAACACTCCGGTCCATGGGGTAGGTCCGCACGGAAAACCGTACGGACCCGTAGCAGTCGCGGAACCATAGCCGGACACGGGCGCCCACGGCACCCCACGTCCGACTGCCGGACCAGGCGAGATAGGTGAGTACCACGCCCGGCCCGGCACACCCGTTCCCGTGATGGCTGGTGCCAAACCAACCGCACGGAACCGGTGCACGGTAACGGATTTGCCTCAGCCACAGGCGGAGCCGCTGACTTGGCTTGCGCCAAACCAGACAAATGGAGGCCGGTTCCGTCTAGGACGGAATCAACCTCCATATTCTCCACCTGCGGCTTCACGGGCCGCAGCAACCTCTCCTCCTTGGCCTCCTCGTCTTCAGACTCCGAAGAGTCGTCACTAGACGAGTCAACCGTGGAACCGTCCTGGCGGACGGCTCCCACACCTGACGGACCGGCCACCGCTACTGGACCACCCGGAGGTGGCCGCAGAGAAACAGAAACCCATCTGGCCGAAGCCAGACGGGACTGCCAGGGGGCCGCCGAGACGGCCCCCTCGGTAACCAGTCCAGAATCCTGTCCGAGGACAGGATCCGTACCAGGCATGGGGAGAAACTGCCCCCCAACCTTTGGTAGCAGGGACGACACCAGCGTGGTCAGAACGCTATGCAGAAAAACCCTGCAGAGCCGGACCAAACCACGCCGGCGGTGCCATCTCCGCCACCTCCAGCTGGGGACGTGGAGCACCCACACCGGCCGAACCGGGCGCTCCACGATTTACTCTCGGACCGCCTGACCCCGCGTCAGACCCAGCCAAGTCCTTCTGGGCAAGGAACTTAACCATCGTTTCGACGGACCACACTGCACAAACATTACACCTATGATCTATATTACACAGGGCACACTTACAACAGACATGGTCCTTGAACATTACACGGACAAACTTATGGCAGTCGTCACATGATGGCGGGGCTGGCTTGGCCTATAAAATAAGCACAAACCTACAATAAACAAGCGGAACGAGACCCGGATGGAAGGCAGACAATTAATTTTCAAATAATTTGACTCATAAATTAACCGTAACCTCCCCGCACCCCACCCCGCCACGTTACAACAACGATCGCATTGATTATGACGACAAGTACGCGGCGGGCACAACACACCCATAATAGATCCTCCAGGATGTGTAACGGCTCCAGGAATCATATCGCATAGCATTCAGGGTATATTTACTAATCAATATAAATTATACTCCTAACGAACGCAGCACGATATGTGAAGAAAACAACA
The DNA here is from genome assembly GCA_034401795.1 of Chaetoderma sp. LZ-2023a. Classification (NCBI taxonomy): domain Eukaryota; kingdom Metazoa; phylum Mollusca; class Caudofoveata; order Chaetodermatida; family Chaetodermatidae; genus Chaetoderma; species Chaetoderma sp. LZ-2023a. Next base: position 32,316,378 of record CM067374.1, read on the forward strand.
AAATGTATAACAAAACTGCTGTCTCACACGGTAAAACCGCAGACCACACATCTACTCAAGAATTTTGAAACCACCGATCATTGCAAACCGATCGTGATCGCACGTAAACTTGATCATTCTAAAGTTTCCGGTACCATTTTTAGTACGCAGCACCCAGAATAAGATGCGCGAATTAATGAAAAAATTTTTCTTCACATAAACATCCCAGCGACCGGGTGTGACGTCACCCGCTCGGATTCTACGGAGAACGACGTCAGCCGATATTCGTGTTAGAAATACCGTAGCAAACACCTATTTTCATATCTGCCGATCGCCTGTTGGGGTTTTAAAGAAGGCGATCGTCTGGCATATATCGTTGTTAGCACACGTCCCAGATTCTATGGGGTCAGAAATTGGAACATGCGACACAACGAAATTTAGAGACCTAAGTCTTTTAACTATGGATAATAAAGAACAATACAACCTGGATGTCTTGGGCGGTATTCTCCATAGTCCTTAGTTAATCCTTTCAGAACACACAAACTATCACTGATTAAAGACTTAGGTTATTTTAAAACACTAAAATCCTTAATGCAAAAAGCATGTATTGCTCTTGTCGCTATGCAAACAAGAATGAGCTCTATGGTAAACGGGTACTCGGCAGTTGGGAGCCGAGTACCCGGTTCCCAGGAGTCGGTAAAGCTTTCTAAGTCTATAGTCCTAGAGCCGCTGTCAGAGCCAGCTGTATATCAGAAGTAACAGAATGGTGAGTATTGATCGAAGGAGAAGAGTATTTCTACTCTCTCTTGAGATGCGTAAACATATCCTATCTCTAGATCGAAGAACATGCCCAGGTAAACAAACTTCTGGGATGGAGTCAGCTCTGATTTTTGAAAGTTGATTATCCAGCCTAGATCTGTAAGTTTTCAAAACAATCTCCAGATTTGCTGATAGATTTTCTTGAGTGTGTGCTTTTAACAGCCAGTTGTCTATGTACGTGTGGATTGCTATGTGTCTCCTGCGGAGGTATGGCGTCATAGCTTGGACCACACGAGTGAGGACATGAGGAGCCGTCGATATACCAAATGGGAGAACCCTGAATTCCTATTGGTGGCCCTGGAATGCAAATCTCATGAACAAATGAAAGCTCCTCGCAATGGGAATGTGAAAATAGGCATCTTTTAGATCTATTGAAGCTGTCCACATTCCCTTCCTCAATCCTGCTTACACCATTCTTACAGTTTCCATTTTGAAACTTGGTGTGAGGATAAAGCTGTTGAGAGGTTTGAGGTTGAGAATTGGTCTCCACCCTCCAGTGCTTTTTGTCACTAGGAACACGGTTGAATAACCCGGATATTTTTGTGCGGGTTGAATAGCGTGTTTTAGTATGAGGGATTGAATTTCTTCCTCTATACACACCCGTTGATCTGGATTTCTTGGATTTTGAGTCCAAATCGGAACCAGAGACAGGCGCGATGGCTGATCTTAAATCCAGTCGGGATGGTAACCGACTGAAAGCCATCGCAAGACTGAGCGGTCCTGAGTAATCCGCTCCCACTCTTGCATGTGGAAGGCCAGGCGGTCTCCCATGGGTACATGGGATTGAGGTGTACTCGAGAAGTGCAAGAGAAGCCCTGTCTCTGGTGGCTGTCCTAGCAGCACTGGTGTGGTCTTTGTGAGAGCCGACCCATCAGGTTCAGCTCCCATGACCAGAATCCCGCCCCCATCTACCAGCGCCACATGCACCTCGGTATGCGGGCTGTCTGGTGGGTTGCACTGGAGGAGCCTACGCTCCTCCATAGCTGGCTTATGCTGGCATTGCCGTGGCCGACGCTGCGTAGGTGGTTGGTCTCTGACAAGGCCACCACCACCACCTCTAGCCTGCTGAGGGTGGAAGGCAGTGGGTGCTGCTCCAACACACTCCCTGCGGAGCACTTCAAACTGCTCTCGCAGTACCCTCTGGTTGTTCACCAGGTTTACGGTTTGTTGGAGGTGCAGGCATCCTTCACCTCCAAACAACCCTGGACCAGCCATAGGCGTCCGCAAAAGCTGAGTGTACAGGTCCTGCGAGGGGCACAAATTGTCAAGGGCACATGTGCGCCTCGCCTGTAAACTCCTAGTTATGGATCTCACCGTGCAGTCCAGAGCCAGGTTAATGCCATCCCGGGTGGCTCTCTGGACTGAAAGAGGAGAAGTTTGGCAGGCCACGGATGCTGCTACTACCCCCTGTAGCAGCTGGGAAACATGTGAGAGCCGAGGTGGCTCCTCTCGTACTTTCCTCCATGTCCTGCAGCGCGGAATTAGCATTGCGCAGGGCGCTAGCGCACAAGGATCCCATGTCAGACTGGGACCCAGGCCATGTGTCTTCGCCCAAAGCTGCACGGTCATCTGTGCAAGGCTTTGGGATGACACCGTACTTCTGATACAGATCAGAACTTATACGGCAGCGCCATGCCAACTCACGAGGGGCCTTCGCAAGGCATCCTTTCGGCTGAATGGACGTCTCTGCCACAGCGAACATATTAATGATATGCTAGGCATACAGCAGAGATGGCATGGTGCTCATCACCGGTTTCCCTCCCAACCATGGGCGCTGGTCCTGCTTGGAGGCCAGTCGATCCACCTGCAGTTCTGGGTTGATGCTCACCAGCCATTGGCAAGCATCCACCCAGTCCTCCTCAGTGGCCACCTGTGAATGTCGATGAGCCTAGGGCCTTCGTCGTCCTCAACCACATTCACTGCTGGGGTAATGGCCGGAGCTGAAGATACTCCTGAATAGCCAGGGAAGCCATACGGACCCACAAGGGCCAGCATGGCTTGCGCCGTGGCTATTCCAGGAGCCGGATCTATGACATCATGGGGGGCTAAATGCATGACATCTTTGTCCAGGCCTTCCTCACGGTAACTCTCAACAAGCCGAGGGATACGGTATGGACGGCCATCGGCTCCTAGCCGGCCTAGCCGTTGAGCCATGAAACCTACTTCCGAAGAAGTAGTTCCATGGAAAAGGTTACCCATGGGCCCCCATCGGGGCCCATGGAATGGGGGCCCATGGTATCCATTTCTGTGACCATTGGCTCATCGGTAGGCCTTAACAGAGTGTCCTCTTCTTCCTGCCCAGAAAGATTAGACGCCAAGCTTGAAAAGGGATCAAGCTCGGCCTGGGCAGGAGGGGTATCGCATGAGGCGCTGATACCCTTAGCCATAGGCTGCTCTAGAGCACTCGATAAGCGAGCGCCCGAGGCAATGGCTTTCGCTCCCGGGTCCACGGGCGAGGCAAGCCTCAGCGCCGGACCAACGGGAGTCGTCTCTGGATCTATAACAAAAACTGGTTTGCTAAGCGAACCAGACCCAGAGACGGGAACATTCTGTCCCAGAGCAAATGAAGAAGACAATGACGAACTTGACCTGGGAAGCAAGCTGTGAAGCAAAACCGGGACAAGATCCGTGATTGTCTTCTTCATTTCTCCCATCATTTTAAGACGGAAGGCCTCCATGTCTGGCATGGATGCCTTCCTCTTCTTACCACACTCTTTTTCCAGACGCCTCTTCTCGTCTCTCACCCGGTCTTTCACCTGCTGATTTAAAAAATCAGTCATAACCTCCACCAGCCACAACTCACACACATGGCAATTTAGAAGGGGCCCGTATATACTGCACCTAGTGCAGTCATGAGGGAAAAAGCGGGCCTTCACGAAATGGTGGCAGGAAGGGCATTTGTTCTCAATTACCCGCTGAAACGACACAAAATGGAAACAATTAGTTTTTAGTTATGACGAACCAAAAAACCAATTGCAGAAGGCTAATAAGATCCATAAGGAAAACTTTGACCATCAAATGAAAGGATAAGCTAGGTCCATAGAAATAACTATAGGCCTGACAAAAGGTAAACAAATCCTAAAAACTTCTTATACTTCTTTAAGAGGACAAGGGAGACATTAGGAATTTGAACTTGAATACTTGAGAGGCAAATGTTTAGACTTCACAGCTCAAAACAAAGATTCATTAGTAATTGAACTTTATAAACACAATGAACCTATGCAAACCATCAAGAGAGATAAATAACTCAACACTCAGTCAAAAAATTTCTAAAGATTTTTAGAAATAAAATGACTGAAAATTTTTCTCTCTCCTAAATAGACCTCATAAGATGACTTCTGAGAACGAGTGAAGTCTGATGAACAAAAACAGGAATACCTGATCCTGAATCCAAACCCTGTAGTGGGGGGACAATGCAGAAAAATTACTTCTTATGGTAATAATTCCCTCTGCAAACTCATAATAAATAAGAAGGACCCAGAAACCAAGTATAAATATTGTTCAAACTAAAGGATACACTTCAAATATCAACTCATGTGTCTGAAAAACAAAGCACAACATGCGTTAGCTAATATATAGGCCTCCTCAAAAAGAGCTAGCCTAATAAAGACGTATTCATGAGTTAGCGCGAATCCCAGAAACACCATCCGAGTCAACATGCAAATTTGTTATCAATAAATTTACTAAAGTACACCTAATGGCTTGGACCGGGAGCATCCTCCGGCGACTTGGCAGCGTCAGACATACTAATATTCAGGCAAAACATGTTGCAAAACAACTCAAAGCTTCAAAAAGATAGAAAGCGAAAGCAACGCTAGAAAGCATGTTGCAATGGCAGGTCAATATTTTAACAAGAGAATGAGTCAGCCCCGCGCATGTGTGAGTTTGGGCTGCACATCCGCTGGACTGTCAGTTGTGTAACCTGCACAGTGGGAGCGATTTCTTTTAATTCTGAGTATTATTGAAGCTAGGTTGATATTTAAGAAATATCATAGAGTATCAGGGTGGTAAGTATACTCTTGATGTGAAATCCCACCTACCAATGGCCAAATTAGAATCTCTATAAATAAACAGAGCCTCATTAAGCCTATTTGGGGCCCATGGATAATTGGATGTGCTGGGCCCCCTTATTGGATAGATCAATGAGGGAACAACTGCTGCTGCTGCTGCTGCTACTACTACTACTACCTCCAAATATAATAAATTTGTTACATATGCTGTTGAATGCAGCACCAACTTGCAGTCAAATTGGTTTCAAAATATACAACAGGTTACGTACGTCATGACTGTAAAAGTGAAATACTGGAAATACATGTTCAAATAGGTGAAATGTGATAATAGTTCTTCATGTAGGTGCTCCTTAATTTTCAAGGCCCCAGGGCTGCAACCCCATTATCCCTTGCCTTAGTCTAGCTCTGTCTATAAAGAAAAAGGCTCCTGAAGGATTTATAATTATTTCCCATTGACTCAAATGCTGGAGAAAAATGTCCAAGAACCATAACTCTGTTAAACATCACATACTCATCAGTTCCATAATGCTGATATTCAATATTTATAGGATCATATTGACAAGATCTGGCACAAGCCTAAAAGATGTTAACTAAATAGTTTACAATTGAATTTCAGGGTTTGGCTTTCTTTTATTTGAAATTCCATTACTTTTCCATGACTTTTCATGACCAAAATTAACACATCCGTGACTTCCCATTATTAATATCTAGTAAAGTTGTGTTTATGACATAACTTATGATCTGAGTTTATGTCTGAACATTGCATCTTGCAACAACCAAGCCAAAGTCATATTTTGATAGGCTGATGCAATGATTTTTATGGTGATGATGGTAATTTATGGCAACAGATTTCTTTTATTTTTCATGATTACCATTTTCCATGACTTTTCCATGACTATGATAAAAAATGCTGATTTTCCATGACTTTCCAGGCCTAGAATTTAAATTTTCAAATTCCATGATTTTCCAGGAATTCCCTCACCAATACGAACCGTGATTGAGTCAAATGAGAAAATTGACCGGTTTGACCAATATTCTCCGGACATTAGACTGACCTAGCACTAGTTCTGATATGATATGGAACTTATCTTCAAGGGTACCGATTCATTAAGTTAGAAATTAATGATCAACCAGCATATCGTCTTTCCTCATTTGTTACAACGCTGTAGAAAGTTCTGACTGGTAATAGCTCTGACAGTGCTTGACATGGAATCTGCTTCACATCTGCAATGCCAATGGTAGTTGCCTATAGGCACAACTTGACCATGTTTGGTCTAAATCCATCCAGAGATAAGAAGACCAGAGAGACCAATGGTTGGACACTAGATCATCGCAATACTGCTAAGTCAACTCATATGAAGATTTCCTCATACAAATTAAAACTATTTAGGGGCCAAGCTGGTGCTTGGCACACTATTGTTTTCGTTCTGTTTATTTATTTTATTTTTTTATTATTCCGTGCTTTTTTGTTCGCAAATAGCGCGAAAACAAAAATGCCGATGAAATTCAAGCTTTGCATAGCAAGTGGGCCTTATTAGAGTAAACTTTTTACGTGTTAATGGATATGATTTTGTAGATAGGTTGGTGGGCATCTTGGATTTTCGGAAAATTTGTGTGCGTCTTAAAAATTCTTCTCCAGAACCGCTGAAGAGAATGAGCTGAAATTTGGTGAAAATCATCAGAGAGAGGGTCTCATAAAAGTTTGATCAAGAGAAGTCGATAGCTCGAAAAATACGGATTTGCGTATGGACCAATCAGAATCAAGCCATCTGGCGGAAATATTGAATTTTTTATTTGAAGGAACCTTAAGCCCAAATTGGTCCTATATAGGGTTTTGGGGTCGAGAAATTCAAATCTGGAATTTTCTAATCTGTCGGATTAACGGTTTGGTCGCCATCTTGGATTAGCTTCCCGCCAAATTCCCCATAGTAAAGCAATTGGAAATTTAAAATGCGTTCTCGTCGGAAACCACTGGATGGATTTCAATTATATTTTTTAGGAAGCATCGTTAGGTAATAGAGATCTAATTTTGTTCAAACAACGGTCGGCCTATTAGGCTGGCGGCCATTTTGGATTTTGTAGTATTTCGGGAAACAATATTAAAAATCTTCTCCTCCGAAACCACTTGGCGGATTGATTTAAAACTTATGAAATATCATCTAGGGCATCGGCTGAACCAAGTTTGTTCAAGGGAATTTGATTGGCCCAGAACTTGGGTGGCCATCTTGAATAACCTAGTACTTCTCCAGAACCGCTGAACGGATCGGGCCGAAATTTGGCTGATATGATTAGGGATTGAGGGGCATTAGAGTTTGTTCAAGACAAATTAATATGTCCAAAAACCTGGCCGCCATCGACCAATCAAAATTCAGCATGATTGGCAGCCATTTTGAATTTCTTTATTTGTTGAAATTTGAAGCCGAAATTGGTTTTACATACGTTTTTGGGTCTTCTGATTCCAAATTTGCCATTTTTAATACTGTCGGACGAACGGTTTGGCGGCCATCTTGGATCATTTTCCCACCAAAATTGCCAAACTAAAGCAATTGGAGAATTGAATTGTCTTCTTCTCAAGAAGATCTGTGCTGATTTCATTTATATTATTTTTACTGCCGTTGTTGACACACGATTGTTTGTTTTTCAAAACCACATTCAATGATGGGTAGACTGGGTGGATAAAGAAGATTCCTACTATAACCTTCTCACATAATTGAATAAAATTAACAGCATTAATCCAACTTGATCAAATCTAGGAGGCTATTTAGGCTCTAAGCCACCGATAAGCTGGCTCAGATAAGGTTCTCGACTTAGCGACCAGGCTGCTAGCCACTTAGCCCCAGATGCATCGCCGCTTGCAGCTATATTTTATTTTTACTTTTATGTTAGGGATGACAATATGAGATTTTCACAATTTATAATAACATCAATAAGCTAACATGTATCCAAAACAGCTCAGGGCAGCTCCAAAAGCAGCTCAAGACAAACGTGATGCCTGCCACCGCAAACACCTATGCACCATCACTGGACACCGATGACCAGACAGAATAATTTCCAACGATACACTATTCAAGATGTGTAATACGTCGCCGCTGTCTGTAAAAGTCACCCAGCAAAGATGGTCCATGTTTGGCCATGTGCTAAGGATGCCAGAAAACACCACAGCATAGAGCCTTGGAATTCACCCTACTGGGAGCCAGTAAATACAATGCCAGGAGAGGACATCATTGCATAAATCTGTTAAGCGTGCTACGAGATGACCTCAAGAAAGCAAGACTCGGTACACTCAAGTCAAGAATGGGCCTGAGGTAACTAAGGATTTCGGCTGAGGACAAGACACAGTGTGCAAAAGCAAAAAAGGACTGACTGCACCTGTAGGATGTTTCTACTACTACAGCCACAGAATACAGTAATCATACATATATCCAAGATAAAGACAGAAACATGTTAGCTTACAATTCTGAACATGATCTAAGAAATGTTCTGTTGAATATTTTAAATATAATTGGATTGGAAGAAATCGCTGCCAAAGGCTGCAGTAATGTCTTCCAATAAAAAAACACCCCAGTTTTATTACCGCCGGCGGGTGAGTGGGTGCATGCATGCGCGTATTCTGAGTTGTATCTCAAAAATGGCTGATCTGATTTGGCACAAACTTTAACACAGAGAAGGAACTTACCATCCAGGAGGATTTCCACATGTTGATCATTTTAATATCCGGATAAAAGAAGCTGGCTCAGACCAAATTCTGGACCGGTGGATATCTCTGAAACTACTGGTCCAATTTGGTTAACATTTTAACACAGCCAATGGCGTGGCTATACACTAGGATTCCGCAACTTTGGGCGTGACAAAAAAACCCCTGCAAAATCCCCCAAAAAACAACCCCAGTATAAAATGGGACAGAAACAGGGAGGGCATAGGTCTGCAATCTCTGTTTACTCTTGTTTTGCTTTGGAAACATGTTAAGTCATTTATGAGCAGTACTGTAATGGCTAGGATTGAGAAAGCTGCTATTTCCGCTCAAATGATATCCATTTACAGGCTAAGAGAAGACTATCTTTTAAAATTTATGACTGCAATTACTGGCGTGGTTATTGAGCCAGGCATCTGTGATAAATTCTCACCCTGCAAATGGACATTCCTCAAGACCACTGTAGAGGCTGGTTTTGGCCGTCCTGTCCATTAACCCTTTAACACTCACATCAGCCGAAAATGTCTTCTGCAATGATCGTGGGAAATGTCCATTTGCAGACCAAGAGAAGACTATTTTTGAAAAGTTACCACTGGGATGAATGGGTCGATAACCGAGCCAGTCATTCCAGTGGTAAATTTTCAAAAATAGTCTTCTTTTGGCCTGCAAATGGACATTTGTTGAGAAAATTGAAATTTTCTTGAACAAATTGGAGGGTTAAAGGTGTAAATGGTTAATCATATCTATATGGACAGAGAAAGTTAAATTCTCATAAGATATACAAATTTATGTACTGTATTAATTATTGCACATCAAATTTACCTCTTCTATGGCAAGCAAGCGATTAATCCAGTCTTTAGTGATCAGCCAGTGCTCCTAATTCTCATCTTAACAAATCAATGCAAAAAAGCAGCCACAATGTATAACATCAAATAATCCGAGCGTATAGTCATCCGTGTCACAGCGACGTTAAACACTCTCCCGAAACGCTAGTACTCTCAATCCATAATCCATAAAGGCACAGATGCGAGCAGTCACACACCGCTGACACTGTTCTAAGATCATGTATCAATGATGCTTCGTTACACGCACAGGCAAATTGCGATAAGCACAACTGAAATGACAATCAATGATAGTAATTATTCCAAAACTGTTTCCACTGAAACTTTAGAAAATGGTTTTAAGGCAATTCATTTTATCTCTTTCACTGATGAATTCCTCATATATACATCTCATTTTCAAAGCAAACTTACAGAAGAACGGTTTAATATTTAAAAATTACTCTGACTTGAAGCAACTGCTTCCAGTCAAATTAATTTCAAAATATTCAACAGAATAAGTTTTGAAAACCATTTGACTGAGAGCAATTTCTTCTTAGGCCAGCACAGATTCAGTTAAATTGTTTTGAAAACAAGCAGCGTGAATTTAATTATTAATCCTTTAACCATGCATTTAATGACTCAATTTGGTCATTTAAATTAGAAAATGTCCACTTGCAGACCACGAGAATATTCTTTTTGAGAATTTACCAATGGAATGACTTGCTTGGTTATCGAGCCAGTGATTCCAGTGATAAATTTTCAAAGAGGTTTTTCTTGGTTTCCAAATGGACATTACTTAACCCTTTCAGCTGAAAATGTAAATTATTTCTGATGCATTGCATATTCTGTTGAATATTTTGATGTTAATACGAAAGAGAGCTGTTGATGCCAAAGGCTAAGAAATAATTTCAACAGTTTTCCTGTATGGTTGCCTTGAAAATGAGATATGTGGAATTGATTTGTGAAAGGGTTAAGTCCACGTACTACAAAGGCTGGTTTGATCAGCTTGGACATCACAGTATTAATGGTCAAGCGGGACAAACCAACCTTCTGCAATGATTGTACACCAAGAGAAGAATATTTCTTAACGTTTAACACCACTGGAATAACTGGTTCGATGACTGAGCCAGTCATTCCAGTGGTAAATTTAAAAAGAAATGCTCTTAGTGTTCAAATGAGCATTCACTGAATTTAGATATGCATCACACGAAGTGAAACAAATTAATGTATAATTTATCAAAATCAAATACCAATAAACTCTATTGATGAATCCTCTGTAGTGACAAGCGTATAGTGGCCTACCATTATTATGCAGTGTTGTTGATGACATGCCTGTAGTACACATCCATAACAAGTGATCAAGATGTTGATGACATGCCTGTAGTACAGGTCCATAATAAGTGATCAAGCTCTTGATGGTATGCCTGTAGTACATGTCCATAACAAGTGATCAAGCGCTTGATGGTATGCCTGTAGCACAGGTCCATAACAAGTGGTCAAGATGTTAATGGTATGCCTGTAGTACAGGTCCATAACAAGTGATCAAGATGTTGATGACATGCCTGTAGTACATGTCCATAACAAGTGATCAAGCCCTAGATGGTATGCCTGTAGTACATGTCCATAACAAGTGATCAAGCCCTAGATGGTATGCCTGTAGTACAGGTCCATAACAAGTGATCAAGCTCTTGATGGTATGGCTGTAGTACAGGTCCATAACAAGTGATCAAGCTCTTGATGGTATGCCTGTAGCACAGGTCCATAACAAGTGATCAAGATGTTGATGACATGCCTGTAGTACATGTCCATAACATGTGATCAAGCGCTTGATGGTATGCCCTGTAGTACAGGTCCATAACAAGTGATCAAGCTCTTGATGGTATGCCTGTAGTACATGTCCATAACAAGTGGTCAAGATGTTGATGGTATGCATGTAATACATGTCCATAACAAGTGGCCAAGATGTTAATGGTATGCCTGTAGTACAGGTCTATAACAAGTGATCAAGCTCTTGATGGTATGGCTGTATTACATGTCCATAACAAGTGATCAAGCTCTTGATGGTATGCCTGTAGCACAGGTCCATAACAAGTGATCAAGCTCTTGATGGTATGCCTGTAGTACATGTCCATAACAAGTGATAAAGCGCTTGATGGTATGCCTGTAGTACAGGTCCATAACAAGTGATCAAGCTCTTGATGGTATGGCTGTATTGCACGTCCATAACAAGTGATCAAGCTCTTGATGGTATCCCTGTAGCACAGGTCCATAACAAGTGATCAAGCTCTTGATGGTATGCCTGTAGTACATGTCCATAACACGTGATCAAGATGTTGATGGTATGCCTGTAGTACAGGCCCATAACAAGTGATCAAGCTCTTGATGGTATGCCCTGTAGTACAGGTCCATAACAAGGGATCAAGATGTTGATGGTATGCCTGTAGTACATGTCCATAACAAGTGATCAAGCTCTTGATGGTATGCCTGTAGTACAGGTCCATAACAAGTAATCAAGCTCTTGATGGTATGCCTGTAGTACATGTCCATAACATGTGATCAAGCGCTTGATGGTATGCCCTGTAGTACAGGTCCATAACAAGTGATCAAGCTCTTGATGGTATGCCTGTAGTACATGTCCATAACAAGTGATCAAGCTCTTGATGGTATGCCTGTAGTACATGTCCATAACAAGTGATCAAGCTCTTGATGGTATGCCCTGTAGTACAGGTCCATAACAAGTGATCAAGCTCTTGATGGTATGCCTGTATTACACGTCCATAACAAGTGATCAAGCTCTTGATGGTATGCCTGTAGTACATGTCCATAACAAGTGATCAAGCTATTGATGGTATGCCCGTAGTACATGTCCATAACAAGTGATCAAGCTCTTGATGGTATGCCTGTAGTACAGGTCCATAACAAGTGATCCAGATGTTGATGGTATGCCTGTAGTACATGTCCATAACAAGTGATCAAGCCCTAGATGGTATGCCCTGTAGTACAGGTCCATAACAAGTGATCAAGCTCTTGATGGTATGCCTGTAGTACATGTTCATAACAAGTGATCAAGCTCTTGATGGTATGCCTGTAGTACATGTCCATAACAAGTGATCAAGCTCTTGATGGTATGCCTGTAGTACATGTCCATAATAAATGATCAAGCTGTTGATGGTATGCGTGTAGTACATGTCCATAACAAGTGATCAAGCTCTTGATGGTATGGCTGTATTACACGTCCATAACAAGTGATCAAGCTCTTGATGGTATGCCTGTAGTACAGGTCCATAACAAGTGATCAAGCTCTTGATGGTATGCCTGTAGTACATGTCCATAACACGTGATCAAGCTCTTGATGGTATGCCTGTAGTACATGTCCATAACAAGTGATCAAGCTCTTGATGGTATGCCTGTAGTACAGGTCCAAAACAAGTGATCAAGCTCTTGATGGTATGCCTGTAGTACATGTCCATAACAAGTGATCAAGCCCTTGATGGTATGCCTGTAGTACAGGTCCATAACAAGTGATCAAGCTCTTGATGGTATGGCTGTATTACACGTCCATAACAAGTGATCAAGCTCTTGATGGTATGCCTGTAGCACAGGTCCATAACAAGTGGTCAAGATGTTAATGGTATGCCTGTAGTACATGTCCATAACAAGTGGTCAAGATGTTAATGGTATGCCTGTAGTACAGGTCCATAATAAGTGATCAAGCTCTTGATAGTATGCCTGTAGTACATGTCCATAACAAGTGATCAAGCTCTTGATGGTATGCCTGTAGTACATGTCCATAACAAGTGATCAAGATGTTGATGGTATGCCTGTAGTACATGTCCATAACAAGTGATCAAGCCCTAGATGGTATGCCCTGTAGTACAGGTCCATAACAAGTGATCAAGCTCTTGATGGTATGCCTGTAGTACACGTCCATAACAAGTGATCAAGCTCTTGATGGTATGCCTGTATTACATGTCCATAACACGTGATCAAGATGTTGATGGTATGCCTGTAGTACAGGTCCATAACAAGTGATCAAGCTCTTGATGGTATGCCTGTAGTACTTGTCCATAACACGTGATCAAGATGTTGATGGTATGCCTGTAGTACATGTCCATAACACGTGATCAAGATGTTGATGGTATGCCTGTAGTACATGTCCATGACAAGTGATCAAGCTCTTGATGGTATGCCTGTAGTACAGGTCCATAACAAGTAATCAAGCTCTTGATGGTATGTCTGTAGTACATGTCCATAACATGTGATCAAGCGCTTGATGGTATGCCCTGTAGTACAGGTCCATAACAAGTGATCAAGCTCTTGATGGTATGCCTGTAGTACATGTCCATAACAAGTGATCAAGCTCTTGATGGTATGCCTCTAGTACATGTCCATAACACGTGATCAAGCTCTTGATGGTATGCCTGTAGTACATGTCCATAACAAGTGATCAAGCTCTTGATGGTATGCCTGTAGTACAGGTCCATAACAAGTGATCAAGCTCTTGATGGTATGCCTGTAGTACATGTCCATAACAAGTGATCAAGCCCTTGATGGTATGCCTGTAGTACATGTCCATAATAAATGATCAAGCTGTTGATGGTATGCGTGTAGTACATGTCCATAACAAGTGATCAAGCCCTTGATGGTATGCCTGTAGTACATGTCCATAATAAATGATCAAGCTGTTAATGGTATGCCTGTAGTACATGTCCATAACAAGTGGTCAAGATGTTAATGGTATGCCTGTAGTACAGGTCCATAACAAGTGATCAAGCTCTTGATGGTATGCCTGTAGTACATGTCCATAACAAGTGATCAAGCTCTTGATGGTATGCCTGTAGTACATGTCCATAACAAGTGATCAAGATGTTGATGGTATGCCTGTAGTACATGTCCATAACAAGTGATCAAGCCCTAGATGGTATGCCCTGTAGTACAGGTCCATAACAAGTGATCAAGCTCTTGATGGTATGCCTGTAGTACATGTCCATAACAAGTGATCAAGCTCTTGATGGTATGCCTGTAGTACACGTCCATAACAAGTGATCAAGCTCTTGATGGTATGCCTGTATTACATGTCCATAACGCGTGATCAAGATGTTGATGGTATGCCTGTAGTACAGGTCCATAACAAGTGATCAAGCTCTTGATGGTATGCCTGTAGTACATGTCCATAACACATGATCAAGATGTTGATGGTATGCCTGTAGTACAGGTCCATAACAAGTGATCGAGCTCTTGATGGTATGCCCTGTAGTACAGGTCCATAACAAGTGATTGAGATGTTGATGGTATGCCTGTAGTACATGTCCATAACAAGTGATCAAGCTCTTGATGGTATGCCTGTAGTACACGTCCATAACAAGTAATCAAGCTCTTGATGGTATCCCTGTAGTACATGTCCATAACATGTGATCAAGCGCTTGATGGTATGCCCTGTAGTACAGGTCCATAACAAGTGATCAAGCTCTTGATGGTATGCCTGTAGTACATGTCCATAACAAGTGATCAAGCTCTTGATGGTATGCCTGTAATACATGTCCATAACAAGTGATCAAGCTCTTGATGGTATGCCCTGTAGTACAGGTCCATAACAAGTGATCAAGCTCTTGATGCTATGCCTGTATTACACGTCCATAACAAGTGATCAAGCTCTTGATGGTATGCCTGTAGTACAGGTCCATAACAAGTGATCAAGCTCTTGATGGTATGCATGTAGTACATGTCCATAACACGTGATCAAGCTCTTGATGGTATGCCTGTAGTACAGGTCCATAATAAGTGATCAAGCTCTTGATAGTATGCCTGTAGTACATGTCCATAACAAGTGATCAAGCTCTTGATGGTATGCCTGTAGTACATGTCCATAACAAGTGATCAAGATGTTGATGGTATGCCTGTAGTACATGTCCATAACAAGTGATCAAGCCCTAGATGGTATGCCCTGTAGTACAGGTCCATAACAAGTGATCAAGCTCTTGATGGTATGCCTGTAGTACACGTCCATAACAAGTGATCAAGCTCTTGATGGTATGCCTGTATTACATGTCCATAACACGTGATCAAGATGTTGATGGTATGCCTGTAGTACAGGTCCATAACAAGTGATCAAGCTCTTGATGGTATGCCTGTAGTACTTGTCCATAACACGTGATCAAGATGTTGATGGTATGCCTGTAGTACAGGTCCATAACAAGTGATCAAGCTCTTGATGGTATGCCTGTAGTACAGGCCCATAACAAGTAATCAAGCTCTTGATGGTATGCCTGTAGTACATGTCCATAACAAGTGATCAAGCTCTTGCTGGTATGCCTGTAGTACATCTCCATAACAAGTGATCAAGCTCTTGATGGTATGCCTGTAGTACATGTCCATAACAAGTGATCAAGCTCTTGATGGTATGCCTGTATTACATGTCCATAACACGTGATCAAGATGTTGATGGTATGCCTGTAGTACAGGTCCATAACAAGTGATCAAGCTCTTGATGGTATGCCTGTAGTACATGTCCATAACACGTGATCAAGATGTTGATGGTATGCCTGTAGTACATGTCCATGACAAGTGATCAAGCTCTTGATGGTATGCCTGTAGTACAGGTCCATAACAAGTAATCAAGCTCTTGATGGTATGTCTGTAGTACATGTCCATAACATGTGATCAAGCGCTTGATGGTATGCCTTGTAGTACAGGTCCATAACAAGTGATCAAGCTCTTGATGGTATGCCTGTAGTACATGTCCATAACAAGTGATCAAGCTCTTGATGGTATGCCTGTAGTACATGTCCATAACACGTGATCAAGCTCTTGATGGTATGCCTGTAGTACATGTCCATAACAAGTGATCAAGCTCTTGATGGTATGCCTGTAGTACAGGTCCATAACAAGTGATCAAGCTCTTGATGGTATGCCTGTAGTACATGTCCATAACAAGTGATCAAGCCCTTGATGGTATGCCTGTAGTACATGTCCATAATAAATGATCAAGCTGTTGATGGTATGCGTGTAGTACATGTCCATAACAAGTGATCAAGCCCTTGATGGTATGCCTGTAGTACATGTCCATAATAAATGATCAAGCTGTTAATGGTATGCCTGTAGTACATGTCCATAACAAGTGGTCAAGATGTTAATGGTATGCCTGTAGTACAGGTCCATAACAAGTGATCAAGCTCTTGATGGTATGCCTGTAGTACATGTCCATAACAAGTGATCAAGCTCTTGATGGTATGCCTGTAGTACATGTCCATAACAAGTGATCAAGATGTTGATGGTATGCCTGTAGTACATGTCCATAACAAGTGATCAAGCCCTAGATGGTATGCCCTGTAGTACAGGTCCATAACAAGTGATCAAGCTCTTGATGGTATGCCTGTAGTACATGTCCATAACAAGTGATCAAGCTCTTGATGGTATGCCTGTAGTACACGTCCATAACAAGTGATCAAGCTCTTGATGGTATGCCTGTATTACATGTCCATAACGCGTGATCAAGATGTTGATGGTATGCCTGTAGTACAGGTCCATAACAAGTGATCAAGCTCTTGATGGTATGCCTGTAGTACATGTCCATAACACATGATCAAGATGTTGATGGTATGCCTGTAGTACAGGTCCATAACAAGTGATCGAGCTCTTGATGGTATGCCCTGTAGTACAGGTCCATAACAAGTGATTGAGATGTTGATGGTATGCCTGTAGTACATGTCCATAACAAGTGATCAAGCTCTTGATGGTATGCCTGTAGTACACGTCCATAACAAGTAATCAAGCTCTTGATGGTATCCCTGTAGTACATGTCCATAACATGTGATCAAGCGCTTGATGGTATGCCCTGTAGTACAGGTCCATAACAAGTGATCAAGCTCTTGATGGTATGCCTGTAGTACATGTCCATAACAAGTGATCAAGCTCTTGATGGTATGCCTGTAATACATGTCCATAACAAGTGATCAAGCTCTTGATGGTATGCCCTGTAGTACAGGTCCATAACAAGTGATCAAGCTCTTGATGCTATGCCTGTATTACACGTCCATAACAAGTGATCAAGCTCTTGATGGTATGCCTGTAGTACAGGTCCATAACAAGTGATCAAGCTCTTGATGGTATGCATGTAGTACATGTCCATAACACGTGATCAAGCTCTTGATGGTATGCCTGTAGTACATGTCCATAACAAGTGATCAAGCTCTTGATGGTATGCCTGTAGTACAGGTCCATAACAAGTGATCAAGATGTTGATGGTATGCCTGTAGTACATGTCCATAACATGTGATCAAGCTCTTGATGGTATGCCTGTAGTACATGTCCATAACACGTGATCAAGCTCTTGATGGTATGCCTGTAGTACATGTTCATAACAAGTGATCAAGCTCTTGATGGTATGCCTGTAGTACATGTCCATAACAAGTGATCAAGCTCTTGATGGTATGCCTGTAGTACAGGTCCATAACAAGTGATCAAGCGCTTGATGGTATGCCTGTAGTACATGTCCATAACAAGTGATCAAGCTCTTGCTGGTATGCCTGTAGTACATCTCCATAACAAGTGATCAAGCTCTTGATGGTATGCCTGTAGTACATGTCCATAACAAGTGATCAAGCTCTTGATGGTATGCCTGTATTACATGTCCATAACACGTGATCAAGATGTTGATGGTATGCCTGTAGTACAGGTCCATAACAAGTGATCAAGCTCTTGATGGTATGCCTGTAGTACATGTCCATAACACGTGATCAAGATGTTGATGGTATGCCTGTAGTACATGTCCATGACAAGTGATCAAGCTCTTGATGGTATGCCTGTAGTACAGGTCCATAACAAGTAATCAAGCTCTTGATGGTATGTCTGTAGTACATGTCCATAACATGTGATCAAGCGCTTGATGGTATGCCTTGTAGTACAGGTCCATAACAAGTGATCAAGCTCTTGATGGTATGCCTGTAGTACATGTCCATAACAAGTGATCAAGCTCTTGATGGTATGCCTGTAGTACATGTCCATAACACGTGATCAAGCTCTTGATGGTATGCCTGTAGTACATGTCCATAACAAGTGATCAAGCTCTTGATGGTATGCCTGTAGTACAGGTCCATAACAAGTGATCAAGCTCTTGATGGTATGCCTGTAGTACATGTCCATAACAAGTGATCAAGCCCTTGATGGTATGCCTGTAGTACATGTCCATAATAAATGATCAAGCTGTTGATGGTATGCGTGTAGTACATGTCCATAACAAGTGATCAAGCCCTTGATGGTATGCCTGTAGTACATGTCCATAATAAATGATCAAGCTGTTAATGGTATGCCTGTAGTACATGTCCATAACAAGTGGTCAAGATGTTAATGGTATGCCTGTAGTACAGGTCCATAACAAGTGATCAAGCTCTTGATGGTATGCCTGTAGTACATGTCCATAACAAGTGATCAAGCTCTTGATGGTATGCCTGTAGTACATGTCCATAACAAGTGATCAAGATGTTGATGGTATGCCTGTAGTACATGTCCATAACAAGTGATCAAGCCCTAGATGGTATGCCCTGTAGTACAGGTCCATAACAAGTGATCAAGCTCTTGATGGTATGCCTGTAGTACATGTCCATAACAAGTGATCAAGCTCTTGATGGTATGCCTGTAGTACACGTCCATAACAAGTGATCAAGCTCTTGATGGTATGCCTGTATTACATGTCCATAACGCGTGATCAAGATGTTGATGGTATGCCTGTAGTACAGGTCCATAACAAGTGATCAAGCTCTTGATGGTATGCCTGTAGTACATGTCCATAACACATGATCAAGATGTTGATGGTATGCCTGTAGTACAGGTCCATAACAAGTGATCGAGCTCTTGATGGTATGCCCTGTAGTACAGGTCCATAACAAGTGATTGAGATGTTGATGGTATGCCTGTAGTACATGTCCATAACAAGTGATCAAGCTCTTGATGGTATGCCTGTAGTACACGTCCATAACAAGTAATCAAGCTCTTGATGGTATCCCTGTAGTACATGTCCATAACATGTGATCAAGCGCTTGATGGTATGCCCTGTAGTACAGGTCCATAACAAGTGATCAAGCTCTTGATGGTATGCCTGTAGTACATGTCCATAACAAGTGATCAAGCTCTTGATGGTATGCCTGTAATACATGTCCATAACAAGTGATCAAGCTCTTGATGGTATGCCCTGTAGTACAGGTCCATAACAAGTGATCAAGCTCTTGATGCTATGCCTGTATTACACGTCCATAACAAGTGATCAAGCTCTTGATGGTATGCCTGTAGTACAGGTCCATAACAAGTGATCAAGCTCTTGATGGTATGCATGTAGTACATGTCCATAACACGTGATCAAGCTCTTGATGGTATGCCTGTAGTACATGTCCATAACAAGTGATCAAGCTCTTGATGGTATGCCTGTAGTACAGGTCCATAACAAGTGATCAAGATGTTGATGGTATGCCTGTAGTACATGTCCATAACATGTGATCAAGCTCTTGATGGTATGCCTGTAGTACATGTCCATAACACGTGATCAAGCTCTTGATGGTATGCCTGTAGTACATGTTCATAACAAGTGATCAAGCTCTTGATGGTATGCCTGTAGTACATGTCCATAACAAGTGATCAAGCTCTTGATGGTATGCCTGTAGTACAGGTCCATAACAAGTGATCAAGCGCTTGATGGTATGCATGTAGTACATGTCCATAACAAGTGATCAAGCTCTTGATGGTATGCCTGTAGTACATGTTCATAACAAGTGATCAAGCTCTTGATGGTATGCCTGTAGTACATGTCCATAACAAGTGATCAAGCTCTTGATGCTATGCCTGTATTACACGTCCATAACAAGTGATCAAGCTCTTGATGCTATGCCTGTAGTACAGGTCCATAACAAGTGATCAAGCCCTAGATGGTATGCCCTGTAGTACAGGTCCATAACAAGTGATCAAGCTCTTGATGGTATGCCTGTAGTACATGTCCATAACAAGTGGTCAAGCAGGCCAAAAACAGCTTCTGCAGTGGTCTTGAGAAATGTCTACATCTGAAGACCCAAAAGACTGAAAATTTGCTACTACAATGACAGGCTTCCAGTGGTAAAGTTTTGAAAAGAAGCCTTCTCCTATTCTCAAAATGGATATTTCTCAACAGACCTGCAGAAACCATCTCTTGTCACCTAGTGAGTGCTAAAAAGATTAACGTCCAATAATCTTCTTGGCCGTGTGCACTCTCTATTTTACCAATATGTGGGGTAATTCTCCATCAGACCCTCCCCTGTAAGGCTCACCCCCTTCGAGAATCTGCCCTGTGGTACTGTAGTGGTCATGATGGATGTGCAGCAATCTTCCCAAGCTAACCAACTTAGCCCTTTCCCCGATGACTTGTCCATATCTCATTTTCAAGGCAACCACACAGGAAAAATCTGGAATATTTTTTCATTAATTTGACTGGAAGACATTGCTGCTGTAGGCAGCAATGGCCTCCAGTCAAATTAATTTTAAAATATTTAACAGAATACATTTTATATCGTAAAGAATATACTTTTTCTGGGATTTGATGGTGAAAGGGTTCATGTGGAAATGTAAGTTTACATATATTTCACTATACATGGGAATATTCCCCATTTTATGCAGAATTTAGGACAAAGACATTCTTCAATATATCCATGATTACAATAATATGGAGAGGTGGTCAAGTGAGAAGACACATTCTCATTACCACAAGAATGACTCTGTAACTGAGCCAGTTATATCTAGTGCTAAATTTTCAAACATAATTTTCTTGCTGGAATTAACAAGGTGATTGAAAAATCAATTTTAGACTGGCTTAACTAACCCTTTAATGGTCAAACCAGTCAAAGACTGCTTCCGCAAAAAGTATTCAGGAGTGTCCATTTGCAGGCCAAGAGGACTATTTTTGAGAATTTACTACTGGAATGACTGGCTCGATATTTGAGCCAGTCATTCCATTGTTAAATGGTAACAATAGTATTCTCTTGGCCTGAAAATGGACATTAAATAAGGTAAGTTTAGAAAGCGTCATTGAAGACCGCATTCCATTGCAAATCCCCACACTTTTGCCAACTTTTACTTTTACTCCCAACCCACCTACACCTTTGGACCAGAGTTTAAGGCAGATGGATGGACAGACAGAAGGACAGATCGATGGGTGGGTGGACAAGGGGATTGAAATATATGCTCCATTTATTCAAATGTATGGGGATAAATATTTTGATCTCCCTGACCAAATTTGACAGGGAAAGGGTTAGAGGATTCACCTCAGTGGATAATGTAGTGGATTCTCCTTTGTGGAGCATGTGGTTGAATTCACCTCGGTGGAGTGGGTAGTGGAGTCTCCTCAGTGGCGCATCTATTGGATTCTTTTTGGTGGAGTATGTGGTGAAAAATCCCGGAAAACAATTTAAAACTAGAACGTGCAGTTTATGGTGCACAATTGCAATTCCCAACACCTTCAACAGCTCTGACATTTTGCACACACACTGAGGGGGTGGAGCCTTATATACATGTCATGTCGCAAGCCACCATCACATGTGTACTGCACATATAAAATTTGTCTGAATTCAACAGAACCATTTCAGAGGCTACAGCATGATGTACAGGATTTGCTATGATATTTGACATTTTGATCACACCCTGACTCCCAGGGGGCAGAGAACAAAGTAAATGTCATCCGAAATCCACAATCATGACATAAACGATTTAATTCCATTAAACGGTTTTGGGGAGACACATGTAGGGTGATGGGCAATATTATTAAAATAGCTGAACACCGGATGACACCTTTGACCCGCAGGTGGAAGTACTTAACATAAATATCATCTAACAATCCACAACCATCTAGTAAATTTGCTTGAAGAATTTCACCAAACAGAGGAGGGAACGTGATGAAAGAAATGTTGTGATATTTGATGTTTTGACCTGTTACCATCTGGCACCTCCCGGAATAGCGCTAAAACAAATGCTATCTCACAATATGTAATCATATCGGTACCTCGCAAAACAAATTTGGTTAAATTCCACAAAACAGTTTTGGATGAGATCGCTGGACGGATAGACACAGACTGATTGACAAAGAGACATGGAGAGGTGATTGCAATATCCTGATTGTTTCTTTTTAAATAAGAGGCCCACAGGGCCTGTGTCACTCATCTGGAGCACCATCAATTTTTGTCAAAATTGTTGGTGGGTGGTTTAGCAGTCTTTTAAATGAGTTTGTGGGCATTTTTGCAAGTGCAATATGGCCGCAAAGCACACTACATTTTGATTGTCCCATGGCACCCATGTTTTTTTGATGGATCAACTTCCCTTGAACAAATTTTAATTGCCCAAATTTTGTCCTGATCCCTTCAGCGGTTCTGGAGGAGGCGTTTTCGGGAAAACTAGGTCATCCAAGATGGTTGCCAAACCATTTTGTCAGTCAAGTCCTCTTGAACAAACTTGGCTTACCTCTTGGCCTAGTTGAAGATTCCCCAAGTGGATTCTGAGAAGATTTTTAGACATTTCCTAAAATCGGCCGACATCCAAAATGGCCATTGGGCAAATTGGCCGATCGGGTTCATCTGAACAAACATGGATCCCTATGCCCTAAAGGATGCTTCCTGCCAAACATAATTGAAATCAGCCTAGTTGTTCTCGAGAAGACATTTTAAATTTCCCATTGCTTTAGCATGGGAGCTTTTGACGAGAAAATTATCCACGATGGCCGTCAAACTGTTTATCCGACAATTTCGAGTTCAGAATACCCAAAAACATATACAGAACCAATTTTGGCCTCAAAATCCATCAAATAAAAAAAATCCAATATGGCCGCCAAACAGACTACATTTTGATTGGCCCACAGCAGCCATGTTTTTTGATGGAGCAACTTCCCTTGAACAAACTTTAATGGCCCTTAGTCCCTGATCATATCTCCCAAATTTCGGCCTGATCCCTTCAGCGGTTCTAGAGAAGTCGCTTTCAGGAAAACTAGGTCATCCAAGATGGCCGCCAAACCATTCTGTCAATCAAGTCGTCTTGAGCAAACCTGGCTTATGTCTTTCTTTAGATGAGGTTTCAAAAGCTTTGGATCGATTCCCCAAGCGATTTCAGAGAAGATTTTTAAAGACATTTCCTAAAATCGGCCGAAATCCAAGATGGCCACCTGCCAAATTAGCCGATCAGCTTCATTTGAACAAACTTGGATCCCTATGCCCTAGGGATACTTCCTGCTACATATAATTGAAATCGGCCTAGTAGTTCTCCAGAAGAAGACATTTTAAATTTCCCATTGCTTTAGTATGGGCGCCTTTGGCGGGAAAATAATCCAAGATTGCCACCAAACCGTTTATCCGACAGTTTTGAAAATGGCAAATTTGAGCTCAGAATACACAAAACAATATATAGAACCAATTTCGGCCTCAAAATCCATCAAATAAAAAAATCCAATATGGCCGCCAAACATGCTACATTTTGATTGGCCTACGGCGGCCATGGTTTTGACGGATTAACTTCCCTTGCACAAATTGTATTGGCCCTTAGTCCCTGATCACATCTCCAAAATTTCAGCCTGATCCCTTCAGCGGTTCTGGAGAAGTCGCTTTTGGGAAAACTAGGTCATCCAAGATGGCCACCAAACCATTTGGTCAATCAAGGCTTCTTGAACAAATCTGGCTTACCTCTTTCCCTAGATGACATTTCATGAGTTTTGAATCAATTCCTCCAGTGGTTTCGGAGACGATTTTTAAAGATGTTTCCTAAAATCTGCCAAAATCCAAGATGGCCACCAGCCAAATTGGCCGATTGGAACCATTTGAACAAACTTGGATCCCTATGCCCTAAGGATGCTTCCTGCCAAATATAATTGAAATCGTCCCAGTGGTTCTTGAGAAGAAGTCGTTTAAAGGAAAGGTTGAAGGACGGAAACACGACGGACGGTCGCCACCGCATAAGCTCACTTGGCCTTTCAGGCCAGGTGAGCTAACAAGGTCAATAGAATCTCAGAAGCTGCGGGCAACAGATGAAAAATAGGTCAAACTGAGGTCACACTGACATACTTTTCTTACGATACATACCTTGAGCCTACAATGCATACACCAAGTTTGACTGCCGTCTACAAGAACTCTTGAAATGACAGCCCAGAATAATCTTCTGTGACTGACTAATGAATCAACTTACTAACAAAGGGACATCACAGCTTATTAAGCTGCCACCTATCAGACCCCTTGTCAAACCAGACAAGCAACTGCTTTTCACATGTAAACAAGCAGAAATGTATGCAATACACGCATTATTCATGTTTAGAAGAATTTTTCATTGCCACAATAACATTAATATTTGACCTTTTCGCCTCATATTTATCACAAATCTTCTGGACCCCATGGACAACATTCCATCCAAGTCTGGTCAAGATCTCTCCAGGGGAACCATCGAGTTATTTGAGTGTGCTTTTCAGGCACAGTTTTCAAAATATTTGTCAAAATATTCCTTTTTAATCTGGGGTGGTGGCCTTGACCTTTCACCTCTTGATGCAAGATTTCTCAAATGTCGTTGGGACCCCATGAGTCTGGTAAAGATTGCTTAAGGAGAACGAGAGTTATTTTGAGAACTATCTGAATAGTTTTCAAAATAATCCTTTTCTAATCTGGTTGCTATGGTCTTGCCTTTTGACCAATTGGCCCAAAATTTATCACACATATTCAAGACCCCACAGGCAACATTCCCCCCCCCCCCCCCCCCCCCCGTCCCCCCCAAGTTTGTTTAGCATGTACCAACAATTCTTAAAACTATAGTCCGGAATAAGCATTTTTGACGGACTGACTAAAAGACATGACGGTTTATTGAGCCACTACCTGCAGCTAAAAAGGCATTGAGATAACAATATATTGTTTGATGCAGTTGCTGTAACTAAGTGAAAGCAGCCAATCACAGTGGTTCATTAACTATAGGACCACTTATCTTAATAAACCACCATTATATGGCCACAAAACAGACAGACACTAAATTCCACTAAGCGACAACCTGGCATTAATACACACTCCTTGATGGCTCACATAGTTTCCAATATACACAGGTTTGATAATATGAGGTAACGTGTCAAAACTAAGTGTCAATATCTAGTGATTGTGGTAATGTTCTAGTGATGCGTCACATGACCCATCAATCAATGTCAGGCTGGTATTTCAAATGCTTCTCCGCTCCACCAAATACCATACACACACACGCCATCTGTATTAATATTCATTAAAATCCATTACACCGTCTAGTGAACAAACCCCACTTTTATTGAGACTTTGTGCAACATAGGCAGCTAAAACTACTTTTAGGACATAAAGTGCACAGACACACACACATACACACTCACCACAACCACACATGCACGCTCACACACACACACACACGCACGCACACACACACACACTCACACACACACACACACACACACCACACATGCGCACACACCAGATGAAATCTATTTTACATATGCCTCTGGGCTCTCGCTGCTGCTTCTAAAGTTCTGACACAGTATCTACAATATGAAAGTCTAGCTCAAGGGTTCTCCTCATTACTTTGCAAATTGACTGAATGTCTTTGAAGCTTGAGGCACAAATGTGTCCTTAGTAATTCTGTATCTGGGAAAATTTAATTTTAGAAAATGCAGAAGTGCACTAACCTACCCATTCACCCACCCATTCTACCACTATCTCAAGCATGATGGCACCCTCTTCCTGTCAGTCACAGACAATGCGCTAATCTCACGCTGTAACAAAATTCTGCAAAATACAGTAAAGCACAAAATAAAACCTACTGCTGAATATTTTGAACATAGTTGGATTGGAAGACATCGCTGCCTAAGGCAGTAATGTCTTCCAATCCGATTATGTTCAAAATATTCAACAGAACATTTCTTACTGTATATTTATGTGCATAATGCGGCGGTCAAGAATGTTGCCCTGATAGCAGGTTTTGGGTGGAAACTTTATCAGAGGGTTTTCTGTTACATAATACACATACATAATTTTCAAAATAAAACCCATTGGAGATATGAGGTGGCAGTGAAGATTGGAAAATTAATTAATAAATTCAAAGTGGTATTAAAATTCCAACTTTAAGCCAAATAAACATGGGGCAGAATGTTATATAGAATGCCTCTTTATTGATTTAATCTTATAATTCTTTTGAGGTATCTGACGCGACCACCTCGACCACCTACATCCATAGATGATAACAACGTAGTCAGTTATATGAGCCACTCGTCGAAGGTTGTTAAGCCTGACGCTTGGTCTCGATGTGAGACCAACCGTCTGAATGATCCTGAACCGTCAAAAAGTTTTTTCAACCGCCAAAATGGACACAATGGGTAAAAAAACTCACAACTTGTAAAAATGACCACAACCGCCGAAAAAGTTGCTCAACCGCCAAAAATGGCAGAACCGGCAAAAAACTTACAACTGGTAAAAATTATCACAACCGCCAAAAAACCAGTCACAAACCGCCAAAACTGGTAAAAAAAGTCACAACCACCAAAAAACGGTCACAGGCTGCCAAAACAGGTCAACCTGTAAAATGTTTGGCCAGGCCGCCAAACCCCCCAAAATTTCCAAACGGGGGAACGACCAATCTGGTTCTTTTCTACCCATATATAGTCAAGATCGACTCAATCCACAGGCTCGCCCAGGAAGGGTATAAAAGGGAAGAAAATTCCAGTCCAGATCATTCAGACTTTTGGTCTCACATCGAGACCAAGCGTCAGGCTTAACAACCTTCGACGAGTAGCTCATACAGGGTTGGTAAGTTTTGGACACTAGTGGTTTAAACCATGGTTTAAACCAGGTTTAAACCGCCCGCTCAAAATCGGTTTTGGACACCTGAAAAGTGTCCAAAACTGTCCAAAACCTAAAATCATGGTCAAAAATATTTCTCCATAAGCTTAAATTATATTTTAAGTTGATTAAAACCTGTTACTACCAGTCAAATTAGTTTCAAAAACACAAAAGGTATGTCTGCAGATTTTATAGACATGGCCCTTCAATTTATGGATGCGCCAGCCTCATCAGCATCCATTGAAAGAATCTTTAGCAATTTCAGTTACATACATACAAATATCCGGAACAGACTAGGAGTAGAGAAAGCATCAAAGCTTGTCTTTTGT
Source organism: Chaetoderma sp. LZ-2023a (assembly GCA_034401795.1). Taxonomy (NCBI): domain Eukaryota; kingdom Metazoa; phylum Mollusca; class Caudofoveata; order Chaetodermatida; family Chaetodermatidae; genus Chaetoderma; species Chaetoderma sp. LZ-2023a. The sequence continues at coordinate 32,343,846 of CM067374.1, forward strand.
TATAGGATGCTGAGAGGACTGTCTGATTTAGATTACTGAAGGTTAAATGAGCATAAGCAACATGTCATACCTCTTACACATTTCATAAAACTGGATTTTCATGCCTGTAATCTTAATCTGTTAACATGCATAATATTTGTAATAACTTTATATATCTTAATATACAATGTAATACAATTTGTATGTTATTATGGTGTTTTGTTTCTTTTATTGCATTATTACTAAGACTAGTTAGTAAGCATGAATAAGCATAGTACAAATATGCTGAAATTAGTTTTGGACAGTTTAGGACAGTTTTGGGCTGGTTTAAACCCTTTAAGACAGGTTTTAGACAGGTTTTGGACAAAGTCTGTTCAAAATTAGTTTTGGACAGTCCAAAACCCAACCCTGAGCTCATATAACTGATTACGTTGTTATCATCTATCATTTCACAATTGATTCATCCAGCAAACTGTTGCCACAGGAAACGGAGATAATCACAATACCTCCGCTGTCCACACTGAGTCTAAATTCAGTAGGTTCGGACACGCAAGCCGCCAGGTCTACACAGACCCGAATGCCACCAAAAACAACCGGTAACAATTACAACCGGTGAAGTTGATGACAACAGCCAAAAAAAGTTGCCCAACCGCCAAAAATGGCAGAACCGGCAATAACCATCCATAAGTATGTAGGGGAAAATACACCCCTCTAAATTCAGAATCCAGTGACATCTCTGATTGATATCAAACCGCCATAGGTATTCTCATCAGACCTGGACGATGACAACTCTACCTCATGGAGAACACAGAAAGAATGTCTTTGGATACACCAGCTCCACCCAATGGAGCCTATAGGCACAAACCGAGCAGGATAAGGGACGCCCTTTCCCTGGACCAACATGCCCACCACGGGCGGACACGCCCAGTATGTTGTTATTATTCTTTTAATTCTACGGTGTTCTTAAGAATCGATCTCTTCAGCCAGATTATATGTTTCTAGCATTTTTGGCGACGTCATCACAATCGCCATAGACGTCACAGATTTACATGATATCATCAAGAGAAGATTCATTAAAAAGGGCACAAGAGGTGGCAAGGCCCCTAACTTCATGGGCCTTAACACCCACTAGTGCATTGTCCCCAGGAGAAGCTAATTCATGGCACATTTTGATAGTATCAGCGATCCAACGTGAAATAGTGGTTAAAGAGGTAGGACAATCCACACCTTCTGCAAATGTAATCCAAAGTTGTCTATTGTCGGATCGTTTGGAGTCAATATGAAGTTTATACATATTAAGGGTCCTAACTCGGCACCAGACAGAATCATCTGGTGATAAGGAAAAAGGTTTATGAATTATAATAGGTTTACCCAAGAATTTAACTGACTGAGTTTTGGACAGGAATTCTGCCCTGGGATTGAGAATAATGCTATTCCCTGTAATTTTAAATCTATCCAATTCAGCAGACAGGGCATGGATTTCAGAGCGATGGCTAGCTGATGCTACTGCTAATAGGAATACTGCTTTGAGGGTAAGATGTTTTAAACAAACAGAACCTAAGGGTTCAAAATGTTTCCCAGCTAGAACCTGTAATACAAGTGAAAGGTTCCAAGAAGGAAGTGGTTTCTTAAAAGGTGGTCGTGAATTACCCATACCTTTAATGAGGTCGTGAAAACGCTTTAGAACTCGGACCAAGGGATCAATGAGACAGTTGACAAAGGAGTTCAGACCAAATCGATAGGATCTGATAGTGTTAACTGATAACTTTTTCTGGTCAAAGAGGAAAACTAGAAAATCTGTGACTTGAGATACAGAGGCCTCAGAGGGCAGGATAGAATGATCTGAACACCATTTTAAAAAAAACTCAAATCAAGCTTTATAAATGTTCCGAGTGGACAATCTGAGGGATTTCTCTAAAAGTTCTTGAGATCTGACTGAAAAGATTGATGAAGAAAGGGGCAACTCGACAACTTCCAGACTGACAGGCAAAAGATTTCTGGATTCTGATGGAGAATCCTGCCTCTGTTCTGGGATAATAGATTGTGAGAGACAGGAAGTAGCAGAGGGAGATCTACAAAAAGGTCCAGGAGATCTGGAAACCACGATTATGTCGACCAAAACGGAGCTATTAACAGGACTACACAGGAATGTTGCCCGATCTTTCTGAGTACCAGAGGAATGAGAATCGTAGGGGGAAAAGTGTAAGTGAACATGTTGTCCCACGACTGAGCTAGAGAGTCTACTGAAAGAGCCAAGGCTTCCGGAAAGGGAGATATGAAGGTGGATATCTTTCTGTTCTTGAAAGTAGCAAACAGGTCTGCTGCCAGCCACTAGACAATAATTTCCAATAGACAATAATAACTCTAGACCTGCTGAACATTTTGAAACTAATTTGACTGACAGTTACTACTGACAACATTCAGCTAAATTGTTTTCAAAATATGTTATACCATGTCCAGAGTTATACAGCCTGGAAAATTGTATTCACAAAATATTAAGATGATTAAAATGTATCCCATCAAGTGTAGACAAAACATGGTTACGGTAGTGTAGGCGTGTTTATTTGTAAGTTTGGTCATGACCCGTTTAGTAGAACAGCAGTTATTTCAAAATGTGATAACAAATTCAAAAATGTCTTAACAAATTCAAAAATGTCTTAAAGAATAACAAGAAGAAATTCTGGGATGCTTAATGTCATAACACATTTTAATAGAGTAATAGGGTGAACATTGTTTATAGTTCCTAGAGATTAGACTCTATTGAGTTCAGACCATGGGTGTATTAAAAAAAATCAATGATTTTGTTGTAGAAGTAAAAAAAATCATAAAAATCATAAAAATAATACAAATCTGATTAAATAAAATAAAAATCCAAATTTTTTGAAAAAATCTGGATTTTTTTCCAAACCTGATTACTGATGGTAGTGATAAAAACTGCCAGATTCCTTAATGCACTTTCTTAGATTACATACTTGCACTTATTTATTAGCTTAAATGAGCAATTCTCACAATCCAAACTTACCACCAGCTTTGTGTACATTTCTACGCTGCGTCGGATTAGGCTGATTGACAGGAGCACCTCTTAATTGTATTGAGGCTCTAGAAGAAGGGATGGGTACTTATCAATTCATAGTTTCACACATCCTGGCATTTTGTGATCGGCCGCCATTAAAGTTGGGGCAACTTTACTACATGCTAAAGAGCAGTGCCGATAATAATTCATTGTTTACAATTTCCATGAATCTCAAACCATAAAATCCTGTATCTGAAAATCTGTAAAAACTCTGCCAGGTATCAGAAAACATAACATCACAGATGAATGTTGCAAGATAGTAAAGAAAATGTAATTAATGTTTCGCGGCCCATTGCTCGTAACTTGTTAAATTATCCCCTCCAAAAATTGCGTCGTTCCCATGGTATTATGGGAAAATTGATTGTGATGATGTCATTGCGATTCTATGAATGTTTTAGCAAAATGTCAAAATTAAAATAAAGTGCACACATGTTTTTTAACGATTGAAAAAAAAATAAATTCTTGGCTTATGTGTAGGCTACTTAACGAGTTTCAAAGACCCTATAGGGTTAGTCCATTACTTCAGCTCATTAATATTCATGAAATTCACTTGATATCACCACCAGTTAGCGAAAGCGGAGTCCATTTTGGGTGTTTTTCTTCAATTCAAATGTATCAACTGTTTTCATAGTTTATACATTCATATAGTGATATACAGAATTTTGTGTAGTTACGAAAACTGGATACGCACCTATTATAAAGCGATCGAGTGTTTTAAATTATCACACATTAATTAATGTTTCATTCATAAAACTACAGCAGAACAAAACCCCGGTATTTCACAATAAATAAATAAAGCCAACTAATTAGTGTGATTCTTACCTATAAATCTCCACAAGTTGTGACGTAAAAAACAAAAACGGAAATCGAAACTACACGTAGTTGCCAGATGGCTAACGCATGTCCTGCCAAAACGAGTCAGTCGTTTCGTCCTACGGGTTGGGTTAGTTGTAAAGATAGATACACAACAGACAATTGAGAAAAATTAGGTATCGTCTTGATAATGACGTGCTTGATTAAACAGAATAGTTAAATGTGCATTTCGGCAGCACTAAGCTAAACGCCAGCAATTACCAGAACGGACTCCTCGATTGCAAACAATTTTCTCTTTCAGTCGCCATGAAATGAACTCGAAATTTCTTCTGTAGTCTAATTTCCTAAACCAATTTCCCTGATACTGACTTGAGCTCATTAATCATTACCATTTCTATTGAGCCCGTCACACATAAGCTTGTTGTTGTTATCGACTGACAATTTAGGAAGCCATTTCACAAGCGCGCGAGGATGACTGCCATCATAGGTCGCTTATCGAACAAGAATTGATTGGGTTGCATGTAAAATAGTCATCAGTGAAACCAATTAGGTCTTTATCTCAATAAACTTCTTATTAGGTCACATTTTGCGTGGCATGCTTGTTCTGGAGATCTGCATAGTTGACGTGCGCGGAATAATAAAATACGAAAACATTTGATGATCAATACTTGAATTAGAGAAATGCAAGCCGGGAATGCCAGTAGCACACACTTTTTGCGGTTTGGTATGAGTGAATAAGCATGTTTACAATGGAAAAGCTGGTCCTGAGTAAGAGCAGTCACAATTAGACGTCTTGTATAAAAGAAATGTCTACTGAGCAAATTACACACTGCCCATGTGCAGTTTTTGACGACCATGATGAACAATGAGAAAGACATTGACACAATTAGGCGACATAAATTCTGCGTATGGGACAGTGACAGAAAGACTCGAGGGTGGGAGGATGGAATGTGGAGTCAGAGGGAGAGGAAGAGGGAGAGGGAGAGAGAGCGTGCACGCGAGAAAGAGCATGTGCACGTGCGTGTGTGAGAGAGAGAGAGAGAGAGAGAGAGAGAGAGAGAGAGAGAGAGAGAGAGCGAGAGAGAGGGAGGGAGGGAGGGAGGGGGTGAGGAGGAGGGAGGGAGGGAGAAGTTTGTAAGATAGTACAGAATTGGGTAGACAAATGGGTTACACGTCTGTAGAAAGATGACAAACTTTGGTCCACATGTAGAAGGGCCACAATTCGACCGCGTGCTTGTAAAGTGAAGCCTGATAATTAGATCACGTGGTTGAGATTGTAAAACTGATATATTAAACAATGGCGCCACTAGGTTTCATTAAAGAGACGAGAGAAGACGAAGAAAGCAGATTATTCATTATATGCTAAACAAGTTGGGCATATGGTTGTAAAGAGATAGTAACAAGTTCGGCTACAAGGTTACAAAGAGATTAGAGGCAACTAGGTCGCAGGATTGTAGACAATTTTATGTCATTTTATGGCAAAGACGATGTACACAATTATAATCTCATATGGCTGTAAAGAGATGATAGACGATTGGACACATGACTGCACTTAGCCACCTTTGTTCTTAAGCAATCCAATTATTAGTTGGGATTGGAAATGTAATAAGTCTATAAGTTTACTAATCTAAGCAAATATATGATTCTACATGGAATCTGAAACAGAACAAGATAAAGAAATGAGACACATGTTAGCTCTGATTTGAGAGATTCTGATCCTATTGTAATTACAAAGACAACCTGATCGCTTGAAAATAATACCACATTAAATGTTATGTCTTCCTATCTTGAACTCAAGTGGGACTCGTCAACAATGGTGCCAGACACACTAAGGGAACAATATGTAATTAAACTGTTAGAGTTACTCGCATTTCTTGTCTGGTGCCGGACCAAAGCCAGACATCATCCTTATTAGTGTTGTGTAATCCGCTATCTGATCAGATGTTCAACGATGTGGCGAAATCTAATAGCGTGAATGACGGTGAATCAAAATCGAAGCACTCCATTGCTCTTAGGCCAAATCCTGACATTGCATTTTGTCCTGGATACACGCATGTATCCTGTTTTCCATGTGAAGGCATCGTGCTATTTGTTAGTTATTTTTTCAGATGGCTTGTTAATGTCATCAAATCGTCAGATGGTTGATTATATTACAATAAATACACGTGTTTATAAATCTAATTTGTTGTGAACGTGGCCACATATTAATACAGTTGATAGTGAGTATGTACTTTGTCTACATGAAAACGACCCAGACGTATATACAAGTCTGGCGTTTTGTTAACTTACTAAAACGCTTACCACTCAATTCACTGTTTGCTATAAGTCACCTATTTTAACCTATTCATTCCCATGGTGTGTGTGTTCCCTTGTAAACAAGGTTAACAGAGATACACCCCTCCATTGGGTAGTCTTCATATTATCTCTTTAACTCTAAAGCAGTCATTTCTCTAGGGAACCGGTTCCTCTATTCCTATAGAGAACATAAACGAGTCTGTGAGCATGCACACTTATGCTACTATGCATGCGACCGAGTCCAAGCCGTCATTAATTAATTCCACAAATTTTTAATAATGATTTGCAATTTAACGACGCAGGGCCACAGTGAATTAAGTAGTAAATATTTTAGTAAGCTAACAAAACGCCAGACCCGTATCTACGTCTGGGTCGTTTTGTAATACAACAAAAATACTAAGCCACTCAATTCACTGTTTGCTAAAACATAGAATTGGTCAGAGCCCAAATACTAGGTGGGTTGGTAAATTGCAAATCAGGAATGAAAGGTTAATCAACAAAAATATTAAAACCAACTAAATCGCTGAAGTGCTGAAAGAGCACGAACAAACAAATGTTCTAAATAAAATACAATAAAATAATGAGAATTAGAAAATCTCAGCAAAGAGAATTTAAAAACAGACGTGAGATGGTGAAAAGTATCTAGGCAATTGAGCCTAGGTTTGAGTGGCGAAACTAGAAATGTCAGATTGTGAATTGAATCTGATCTTTCAGATAAAAATAACATAAAATCTGACGTTTATACTGCAACTTACATAATGTCGTCCAGTGATAGATCTGCATAGAATGCGAAGGAGAAGGCCATACCACGAACATCGTGTGCCTTAACACTTACTGAGTGTCTCCTGGAGATGCATTCTGGTGTCAATTAATTGTATCTGTAATCCAGTTGATGACATGAGCGCTTAGTAAACAAATTCGCATAAGTAATCTGAATGGTAGATCTGCATAGAATGTGAAGGAGAAGGCCATACCACGAACACCATGTGCCTTAACACTTACTGAGTGTCTCCAGGAGATACATACTAGTGTCGATTAATGGTGTCTGTAATCCAGTTGATGAGATGCACGCTTACTAAATAGATTTGCATGAGTAATCTGAACGGTGTTTCAAAAAGATCTTTTAAATTGGGTATAGTTTTCGGAAAGGATTGGAAACAATTAATTAGGTTTTATATATATATATATAAAATCTCTTCAAGGGCAAAGAATGAAGCCAGATCTCCTACCACCTAGAAAAGATCATTCACAAACAGAATATGAATATCAGAATGCCATCTAATAAATGCAGCAGCTAGTAGAAAAATAATGATTTCAGAGTTATACAATTAAACAGATGAACCCAAGACATGAATTAATAGAGAAATTTATTATAGATATTTGTCTTTGCGCTATACCCTAAAAAATACCTGTACCATGGATAAATGATGTAAATACTTAATAACTCTCAAACCGGCTTCTAGAAAATAAAGACGGATAGATGCTAGTGAAAACGATAACACCACCCCAGCATACAGAGATTTTTAAGTCATCAAAAATATCCCATGAATCTATGACTTGATGATGGGATATAGAATCGGGCGTGATAATGTGTTGTTCTTACAACCATTTGAAAACCTTAAACATACTGTGGTAAATTCTCCTTTAAACAGATAGATTTGAATTGATTAAGAAAACTAAATAAAGATCAGGCAAAAAATAAAAAAATAAATTTCTGAAAAACAGGTCTCTTGGAAAATACCATATATACATATTGAAGGTTTGTGGAATGATGAAATGAAAGCTGCTGTTAAACGAGATAGAAAATCTGCAACATTGGGAACTCTTTGGATTTCCACAAAGAGGATTACGAGATCCACTGAATAACTCTCATTGGGCCAAACAGGAGTGATTAAAGGGATAATACATTCTGCTGACAAAAGTTCTTAAAGGCAATTGTACTAGAAACCACTGACAAAAGTTATTAAAGACAATTGGCACTAGAAAGTTAAATTGAAGATATTTAAACAAAATGTGAAGTCTTTGACTGGACCAGAGCACCTACCGCCGGAGCCTAGCCTAGAGGAAGAATATGAACATCAGATCTGGACACTATACTGAGTAGAAACTTAATGGAAGTAATAAATGAGCTACAAGGAAAATCATTCTACCTGGAATGGGAGATGCTGAACGATTTCCTGACATCTCCACCGCAGGAGGAAGACCAAGCCTCCAGACAAAATATGATAACCTCAACTGCTCTGCTTGTTGATGAAAGTCCCTACTATAAAAATGACTGCATGAGAAGATAGGTGGCTTGTGAAAGAGACAATATCTCTGCATTCTCCGATATTCCAGTGTATTGAAGAGGATTACTAGAGTATTAATTCCTGTTCTAGTTCCTAAAAAGGAAGAGAGTAGCAAGCCTACTTTATCTGATTCCATAGACACAAGAATGAGAGGAAATTCTATAGCGATCCCTTCCCCCCAAACACGTAAGAACAAGACATCTTGCAGATGGTTAAACTGGTGAATTGGTACCGATGACACCCAGCGAATAAAAATGCAGTGTATGCGGTCGTGGTGAAAGCCAAAATTCTGAATTACCAGACTTGACCCACGTACACAAAACTGACTCCCTTCGGCCCAAATTTTAACACAATTAAGTAGTCTGTCGCCTTGAGTAGGAAAATTGAGACTTATATGCATTTTCGGGTATAGTAGCTGTACCTTTCAGGGAATATTCTTCAATCATCTGGGAATCCAAAATCACTTGATACCAAATTTCCATTTGTCGATATGGTGGCCATATTGTTGCCCTGTAGGTGGGGCTTAGAATACACCTTCCGTATCCTCTGCGGGTCGTAAGAGGCGACTAAAGGAGGTAAGGGTGAGGTAACCCTGACAGAAACCTCGAGTGCTGAAGACGGAGGTTCCAGGCCGCACGGCGCAATCTAATAAACCATGGATCCACGCACTTAACGCTTATGATCATGTCGATAGTCACTTACAGGACTGGCGGTATGATTAGCGAACGAAAAGAAGAAGAAGAAGTGGCCATATTGGATTTCAAAATGGCCGCTATCTGAAAAACAGTTTTTCAACATTTTGACTCATTAATCGCCTAGTGTCTTGATTTTAGTATCTAGGTATATGTTTTAATGCATGTAACTTTCAGGGAATATTCTTCAATCATCTGGGAATCAAAATCACTTGATACCAAATTTTCATTTGTCGTTATGGTGGCCATATTGAATTTCAAAATGGCCGCTATCTGAAAAACAGTTTTTCAACATTTTGACTCATTAATCGCCTAGTGTCTTGATTTTAGTGTCTAGGTATATGTTTTAATGCATGTAACTTTCAGAGAATATTCTTCAATCATCTGGGAATCAAAATCACTTGATACCAAATTTTCATTTGTCGTTATGGTGGCCATATTGAATTTCAAAATGGCCGCTATCTGAAAAACAGTTTTTCAACATTTTGACTCATTAATCGCCTAGTGTCTTGATTTTAGTGTCTAGGTATATGTTTTAATGCATGTCAGATCATGTATGATGGTTGATAGGCAATATCATAGTAATATGTTTAACCCTTTGAACCCTGAATACCAAGAATCTTAATTTCAAGGCTACTATAAAGGGTATGTTATTGAATATTTCATAATTAATTTAACTGGAACATGTTGCTGCCATAGACAGCAACATAACCTAGTCAAATTAACCTCAAAATATTGATCATAATAATTATTAAATCGTAAATGAGTGTTATATTCCAAACTTTCTTGTTTAAAAGGTTACAAACGTATTTTTATAATAATACATGGCCCGGAATAATTTTAGAATCTCTGAATCAAAGTAAATTGAAAAGACGATCTTGCTCTTATCCTCAAATCGTATTTATAAAAAGCGCTGTCGTCTGCTAACAAACAGACAAACTGCATATCTTTGCCATTTGGTAACACATGTAGTGTGAGTCTAGACCCTAGCATTGGGAACTAGCATATAAACGCCTTAAATATTACAACACACACACACACACACACACCCCCACCCACCCACCCACCCACCCACCCACCCACCCACCCACACACACACACACACACACACACACACACACACACACACACACACACACACACACACACACACGTAGTCAACGATGGAGAGTGAATTGGAATTGCCGGCAAAAAATAAACCCTAAATGCCAAGAATATAATAAGAAAGAAAGATTGACCCCCCCCCCCCCGAGGTGTAGAATCATATGATACATTTTTAGCGAATGTCAATAAAAGATCTGAAAGGGGCAGTCATGATTTTATTAATGTAGGGAACAGATTAATAGGTATAACAGCATCGGACCTTTTGCAAAAGGGTGCTAAGTGGCATCGCAGCTGTTATAGTGAAACCACAGACAAGAACAAAGCTAAAAGAGACGAGATTAAGTATCTCAATAATCCTGAAAAACGTAAGGGGAAGGGGCGCCCAACCTTATCTGTAGAATCTAGTAGCGTACTGCTGAGATCTGCCACAGAGCGTTTTGATCGTGAAAAGTGCTTTTTCTGTCAAGGTCAAAATACGGAAAAAGATAATGAAATTTTATATGCCTGTTGTAGTGAGAATAGCGGGATATCTGTCAAAGAGATAGTAGATAAAAGTGACAATGCATCCTGGAAAGTACAATTGGCCGACATAATATCAGAAGGGGACTTTCTGGCTAGGGACATTGTCTATCACAAATCCTGCAAAACCACATACTGGAGAATTTATGTTCAAGGCCCAGAAAGACGCACTGAAACTAATCAGAATAGTGAGGAGACGATTTTCTTTATAGCAGCAGAGATGGAATTTTACGATGAGTTGCATGAAAGAATAGAATCTGGAGACTATATAACGACTGTTCAGGCTGAAGAATTGTATTATAATATGACGCGTGACCACGGAGTCATTGGTCATGCAATATTCAGACGAACACTAATAACAAACATCACACACAATTTACCAGAAATTGAACTATCCCAACATAGAGGTAAATTACCTAGCGTCTTCCATTCAAAAAAATCTGGACGTGAAGCAGTCGATATTGCTATTTCTGAACAAGACATAGAAGGCGACCTTAATAAAATATTTAAATGTGCCAAACTCATCAGAAAACAGATAACTAAAGCCAGAAAAGAGAAACCGTGGGTATTTAAGGCTCTCTAGATGGTGTTGGCGAATCTGGATTGCCAGTAGAGGTATTAATGTTAAACAGATGGATCTTGCAAGGTTCCAAGGCTGCTACTGCTGAGTCGCGAGATCAGTCTCTAAGAAAATCATGTGTCACAATTTCTCAAATGATGATGCAGGAATTTAAAACTTCAAAGCAAGTAGCATACACAACAAAATCCCAGTCTGAATTGTCTACTTTTCGTCGCCAATATGAAAGTCCATATGCAGTCGGATTATCTTTGTGGATATATCACAATTTACGCAGCCAGACCGCTATAAATCTGCTCAGCCATTTATGTTGTGGAATATCATGTAGTCAGATAGCCAATGCTGTGCAAGAAAACATCAATAAAATTTTTATTTTTGTCCCAGTTGGTATTGTGAAAGGTAGAGCTATTCGGGCTTCCGCTGATAATGTTGACAAGAATGTTGATACTTTTGATGGAAAGTCAAGTTTCCATGCAATGGCAGCTTGTGTATATCACCCAATATGTGCTGGAGAGACCTTGGTAGAACCACTTGATCTATATGAAGTTTCTGCTGGTGGCCTTTTAGGTGTTCCGAGCAAATGCATCAAGATTCTAAAATGTGACTTAGAAGGCAGTCCCAAACCTCGATTCAGTCCCCATTATGCATCGTATAAAGTGGGTTCCTACGATGAACATTTTGATAGAGCGATAAAGCATGATATGTGTTGGATGATGGCAGGATATTTCAACAGATCTCAAACAGTTGATTTAAACTCGTCTGATGTAGAACCTAAAACAGTTGCCTCTGATGAAGTTACGATTCCTGCTTTTGATGTTACCAATATTTTGTCAGATAATGTACATGGTATGCTTTCAGTAACTGACATATCAAATATGCCAGCAGTGCGAGAGGAGCACAAGTGTTTATTGAGTTCAGGTGAAATATCTGCACAAATGTCTCCACAAGTAGTAGATGACGAGAGAACAACGCAAATGATCCCAGTGTGGGCTGCATACAACAGTCTTTCAAACACACCTGAATCCATGAATCATTCCTCTTTGATTGTTGATAAGGCATTTACTCTACCTATCATAAATGCCCCAGCACATGAATGGTCAACCCTGGTTACCACTTTAGACCAACTTTGTAGATTGAACAGACTGGTGTCTGGTAATGGGCGGAAGCTTGTTGTCACAATTGACATGGATCTATACAAACGAGTGTTGAAGTTGGAATATTTGGATTCACGGTTCAAGGACCAGTTTGTTGTGTGTCCAGGTGCATTCCACACTTCATTATGTGCTCTCAGATGTTTGGGGAAGGCCATAGAAGGAAGCGGGATTGACGAGGCTTGGGTCGAAGCAGGTTTGTACAGTTCTGTGACTGTTAATCAAATTATAAATGGGAATCATTACAACAGAGCTATGGAAGCTCACGAAGTCACCCTGCAGGTATTGTTCGATCTTTGGATAGGAGTTTTTTTGCTGAAAGGCCTGCTGTCCACGTAGCTCTTGAAGAGAGTATTAAAATACTGTCTGATGCATACACATCGAAACAGAGCATTCGTGAGTCACATAAGGGATTATTAATCACACTTGAGTCACTTAATATAGAGAAAAAGCTTGCCGACTTTGATGCTGAGCACAACACAGAGCCCATTTTCAAATGGGCACGAATGTACATGAAACAGGTCTTGACCTTACTGCAATTCCAGCGTTCAACCCGGCTAGGTGACTGGTTCCTTCACCTGTCGTCACTTGAAAAACTATGCGTGTATTTCTTTGCTTATGGGAGGCATGATTATGCACAGAATATATTGCACGAATGTGTCGACTTCAAACTACTGATCCAGAAATCTGGCAGGACTTTATGGCACATGAATTCACTGTGAACACTTCCAACCAGATACCATTCACCCGCATCGGTATTGATCATGCTCAAGAACATGTAAACAAAAATCTCAAAGGTCAGGGTGCTATTGGTGGCATCACTCAGTCTCCTGCTACTCTTCTGAAGTTGTGTATGTGCGCACCAGAATTAGCACGAATTGCCAATGAAACAGAGGCCATGGCTGACTTAAAGAAACAGAGTGAAATGGATCACCATGAACTCAATAAGTCAACAACACTCAGGCAAGAACAAGCTATTAAAAAGCTATTTGATGTCCTAGCACCTTGTGGAATATTCAAGAGTGGCAATACAGCAATGGTTAAGTTTGTCACTAATGAGATAGTTCCTAAAGCTGTTGAGGAAAGCATCCTGTCCTGTGAGCTCGTGGGGGAAATCTGCAATGCAGAAATTTGTTGATGAAAGAATATGTGGAAATACAAATCTTTGGGACAAGATGACAAAGTGTAAGTCGTTTACATGGACTTCTACAACCAAGGAGGTTAAAGTACAGGCAAAGTCTGATGTTTTAACCCTCCAGGCAACGTCTGGTCTAATGTCTCGACTACTTCTTGTAGCACGCTCATCTCGTGAAATAGATATGGAAGAGGTGATTGGTAATTATGAATTTACAACTGTTAATCGGACATTAATGAGACCAGATGGTTACGTGCACCCAACATTAAATAAAGGCTCATTGACAACTGTCTTAGAGAATCTTCCAGTGTCACCGATGGAGGATTGCCAAGACAATCTCATTTCAGATGGTGCATACGGTTCCACAGATGCACAGCTCTGTCTAATTGTAGGCGGTATGGCCGTAGTACAAGAACTCATGGCTGTGAAGTTATTTGAAAATGGTAAAGCCCTTGGCAACGCTTATGTTGAGCTCATTGATATCAAATCACGTAATTACAATTATGTAAGGGTAATTTTTGACAATTACGCTGTCGTTGGCTCATTAATGGAATCAACACGTGAATGATGCAGGGGTGGAAAGGCACAGCCAAAAGATTATAATGTAGAAGACAATACCAAAATTCCTGAATTAAAAGTATTCCTTGGAAGTGTAGCTACAAAAGATTCGTTGACACTTTATCTTGCATAGAGATTAATAGACCATTCTAAAATGTGTATGATAACAGCCACACGCAAAGACGTGATGTCCAACTACACCAATAATGCCACGCCTGGTGTCAGTACACAAGAAGAAGCCGATACCTTAATGATCTTGCATGCAGTGGAAGCAAATAAAGCTGGATATACTGTTCACATTTACAGTCAGGATGCAAATGCTTTGATTCTTGCGCTGAGACGTACAGCTCTTCTTGGCAAGAAACCTGCCCTGGTGATGGGCACGGGTGATCGACGACGACGACGACTAGTTCTACTTCAACCTATTTATGATGCTCTTGGACCGGAGAGAGCAAATGCTCTCTGCAAATGGCATGCTCTCACTGGTTGTGATACCACAGGCTACATAAGAGGAAAGTCTAAGAAAGCGTGCTTAGAAGCCTTCCTAAAAGCAGATACCAAGATTGTAACTTTAATATCCGGCCTCGGCTGTGACACCCAGCCTTCTAATGATGCATTAAATGGGTGCATTTCCTTTTTATGTAGTTTATTCTGTAAGAAGAATGTTCACATTACTGAGCCGCATCACCTCAGATGGCACCTATTCAAACAACAAGGCATGAACAAAGGTGTCGACATGCTACCACCGACACATATCCAGCGTGCTCACTGCCAAGCTTTGGTGTGGGAACAAGACCTTGTTGTCAGTCCACTATCACCAGATCCCTTACAGCATGGCTGGGTGAAGGAAGAGCACAGGCTTGTACCTCTGTTGTCCAAGGTTGCCCCATCCCCTGCAGAGGTGGTTGAGGTAGTGAGGTGTACGTGTGGTACCACTAACCCAAGCTCAACAAATAAGTGCGCTTCAGGTAGATGTTCATGTCGATTAAAAGGTCTAGTGTGTACAGAACTGTGCCGGTGTGAAGGAGAGGAAGACCATTGCCAGAACTTAAGTAGTTATGGTGACCCAGATGATGCAAACTGATCTCAAAATTAGGACTTCAGTGTATTATATTTGCAATAAGCGAATTTGAATTGTTGTTTAATCATCAGTTTTGGTTAAAGAAATAGTAGCAAATTTGCAGTTTGGGACGAGGTGGCAAACGGCCGTCGTAACCAAAAGATCAAAGGATTATTTTTAAAATGGTAAAAATGGTAAAAAAAGGTATCTATTTTGGATATATTACAAGTGAGTAATGTGTATTCCAGTGGCGTAGCGATGTCGTTTGGGGGCCCCTGGTCAGAACGTGTATAGGCCCCAATGCTCCCCAGAGGTTAAAAAAAAATTTAGATGCTCTCAGAGGTATATATATATATATAGACTCTCATTTGGTTGATTGTGCAGAATTGAAAAATATTTTCCAAAATCTTTGGGGCTTAAGCACCTACACAAGCCACATTTGTCTACGCCATTGCAGTATGGAGTGGTTCTGAGTGCTACTCACCATTAAAGTTGGGAAATTAGATGATCTGAGAAGTCATCTACTGCAAGGCTGCATTCTGATAAAAAGGTTTTATCAGAATGCAGGAGATGGAGGGGGTATTTCTGGTCGCATTATTATTAAAGAAAGAAGGTTCAAAACTTCTACATAAAATAATATTGCAGGATGGTGGGGCCCCTAATGGTCAAGGGCCCATGTTCCTTGAACCTGCTATTGCTACACCACTGGTGTATACAATGTATATATGTATATATGTTCTTTTTTTTCTCTAAACATATACCAATTAATGTAAAGTCTTACTCATTTTAAGGCAAGGACCAGTTGGATAATTTTTGTGTAATTTAATAGGTTTTTTTTCCATATCGGCGGCCATTTTGAAATCCAATATGGCCGTTCTAGGGGACACTGTTGTTTGTTATCTTATTTTCTATCATTTTACATGAATCCCTAATGCAAACACATGCTATAGAGTATGGCATGTACGTGGATATCATGTATGCCAATAAACAGTCGGCGATATAAGTAGAAAACTAACTTGAATATGGCGGCCATTTTGAAATCCAAGATGGCGGCTTATCGATAGATAGGAAAAATTGGTATGAAGTGGTTTCATGTATCTTGATATCATGAAAATACTTCCTGAAAGTTTCAGCTACTATACCCAAAAATGCATATAAGGTACACAAGCTGACAGACTATAAGGAACCTTCCAAGCCAGAGGAAGCCCAGACTGGCCATGATGTAATTAAAAGAACCCAGATCCAGTTAGGATCAATTCTGTATGCATGGAAATATCAGAAACCACTGTCCCTTATCCTTGACAGGACCAGTGATGACTGGCCAAGATGACTCCATGTCTATAGTATTCCTTTCATCGATGAACTCCATTTCTGAGACAACATATCAGGAAAAGAGTTGAATATTATAAAACGATTTGACTGTAAGTCATCATTGTCTCAAAAAGCAACAAAGCAGCCATGGGTTCTAGACAAAATAATTCCAAAATATACAACAGAATTAGTATTAAATCATAAGGACATGAAGTGTAAATTTCTTGGAAGTTGTCAGAAAAAGGATAAATATATGAGTTGAAGATAAGAGCCGAGACCCTATAAAAGATGATCTGAAAGGAGCGGTGTAAGTCTTGATAAGACAAAAAAGATTAGAGGAGGTAGACTTATGTAGACTAACTTTAATATTGTGACAAGCTTACATTCACCCATAAATATGCTTCATCATGGCGAGGGATCCTACTGATAGCAAAGAAAGACTGAAAAAACTATGTGAAAAATAAAGTAGGCCATATATGATACTAAAAGATAGCAAACCACTATTCACAATTAAAATAACAAAGACTGACGCACTTATTTGCAGATTGATATTAGGAGAATCGAAAGATTATTGATTCCCAATTTTTGAGAGAACAGGTCGGAAGATGGAAGCTGATAGGAAGAGACTAATACATGAGAAGATTCAGGAGCAAAACGAAATCTAGTGAAATCAAAATGACAAAAGAACTGCTAGGATCATAAGAAAAAATAAAATTATTCCTGGAAGATAAATGCGAAGAGTTGGGGGTAGACAAGGTTTCAAAGGATGAGGATAATTGGATGGTTCAGGCATTGCAACTAAGAGCAACTAATAAAGAATTAAAGATTTAAAAATAAGAGCCCCTGAAATATGGCATTTAAATTGTAAAACGTGATTTAGAAACATAAACAATACCAGCAAAACAACAGAAGTGTATTGATTTGGCATACATACACCAGAAGTTTAATTAAAATCAGTTGCTATACCATAAAAATTGAGAGTTATAATCTAGGTAATAATACTGAGCACAGGACAATTAAGCCTTATGTTCATCTCTTCTTCATTTATCTCCATTCCTGTGCCGTCACTTCTGGTCATGGGTTGCGTGTACGGTGTAGTCATGCATTGCCTCTTGACTATGCCAAAGCCTACCTAAACCATTTTCAAATGTTTTAAGAGTTGGTGTGGAAACAACATGTTCAGACAAAACATTTCACAGTTTGCACACCCCATAGAGATACATTTTTTCTAACTAGGTTAGTTCTCCCCCTCTTCTGGTAGACTTTCAGACAAGAACCTGACCTGGGGCAAACAAATTGAGGTAGTCACAACTAAAGTAGCAAGAGGCATGGAGGTCATTCAAAGACTAAAGCCATACCTAACATAAGCTACCATTAAAACCCTGTATTCCACATTGATCCTTCCACACCTAACATACTGCAATGCCATCTGGACTAACACACAAAAAAACAAATTAACAAAATTGCAAAGTGTGCAGAAAAAAATGCATTAAAATGTTCTCAAAAACAGCAAAGGGTCAAAACATCTTCAAAACACAAAAACTTCTTAAACTCACAGACATAGGCATATGATCAACATTTCCAGAGCCTTTCATCACAACATCCTACCTAAATCTATAACCCACAGCTTTGCAACCAACATCGAAATCCACACATATAACACTAGGAACAAACATGATCTCCACATTAGATACACACGAACAGACATAGGGAAACGTAGAATTTCAGTTGGTGTCGTCAAATCGTGGAATAGTATAGATAAACACACACACGAAAAAATACTAACACTAAAATCATACAAAGACATAATTAAAACTAGCATACTCAATACATACTAGATCTGGAAAACACAATGCCAAGATAACGTAGATCGCACACTCCTGTATCATTGTCATAGCTACTATCATAACAACCACCCACTACTACTACTACTACTACTACTACTACTACTACTACTACTACTACTACTACTACTACTACTACTACTACTACTACTACTACTAGACCATAATGCACTATTACAGCTATCATGACTACTGCTTCCTTCAATCTGACGCACCTCAACAAGTGCTACTACTAAATAGCAACATATGGGTTGAGCTGGGGTAATTAGCATGCATGACCCCCATCCCCCTTCCTCCCCCCCCACCACCCCTCCAAATAGAAATCTCTAATCTCAATAACTAAAAGGAAAAACATAGATGTATTGTATCGTTTGTTCTTTTTTCTATGTCTACTTAGCTCAGTACCGTATCTGTACATTCACAAGTATGTCTCACATTCTATGCTAAGCTGTGTGTATAATTGTATATGTATGTTTAATGTTAGGTGTCCGCCACCGCTATAGGCAATGCTTTCAGCGGACAACCATATTGAAAGTATGTAAATTGGTATCCAAGAAGCAAATAAATAATATTGAATCTTGAATCTTGATTTCCACGAGTAATAGTCCATTTGCAAGCAGAATGTTATATTTGACTATAACAATTAATCGATTGAGAGCCGATAGAATGATCCATCATAGCCTGGGTACTTGCTCTATATATCCAATTTCGCCTGAGTTAAGTACCCGCAGAAAGAATTTCCAAAATGGTTAGATTATACATTAAGTAGGAAAAAACCCATCTTAGGGCTAATAAAATGGTCTGATAGTCAAGAATTTTGCTGATCCAAAGGCTATGCATGCTACTAAAACACTGAGATCGACACACATTTCTGATATAGTAAAACTTGGTCATCAAAGTTTGTAGTGTTTACTCTCAAAATATTAACCATTTAACTCTCGAAGTTATTAGTCATAAGGTGCAACTGAAATAATTTGAATCTGAATGAGTACCAGCAAATATGGGAGTGGCGTATTTACTTATAAACCCATAAATAGGCCGCACATTTATGCTCAACTTACAGTTCTAAAAGATGTGTGCGCACTATATACAAGGATAAAACTTATTTTCCTCTGAATCTTTAAACATATCTTTATGTCTGAAGATACTACGAAAACTCCCCTGTACAAATCTTGTCACCTCGCAGTTCTGCTTAATGTGTCCCTCCAAACATCATTCGCAGAAGTGAAATTATTAAATTGAACAGCCTAAATATTGCGTATCCTTTAATAAAGATTGTTTATTCCATCAAAATTAATCCTAACTTGACATAAATGTCGTCTTTAAAATATATAAATCAAAATCACATATATATATCACGTGATATTATCTGATCAGATCAGGTTAAAGCAAATTTTAATGAAGTATCTTGAGCGAGTACTCGGATATAGTTATCCTGGAATTGGAAATTCGGCAATGCGATCTACGCTTCTCGTCAGTGCCTCCAAACGGAGATTTACTTTGCCACTGGCTGGCTCGCTAACATTAGGAGCGGGCTACCCAGTTTAATTATCGGGCCTTCAAGCAATTTTTCTCGAACATCGCATTACGTTTTGGATCATTATATGTTGGTCACTTACATTACAATATAGCCAGTCATCTATATAAATTTTCTCGCTAGATTTAGAAATCAAGTGAACACAAGTTTCTCGCTAGATTTGCAAATCAAGTGAACCCGATAATCTGACACAGGGGTAATAGCCTATCTAACAAAAGAGGTGTATGTGATTACGACGATTCAAATCAGTATTGTAATTTTGAACATCCGGGCATTCCGAGATCGTCCGACATTTGCCAATTTACGACGTGTATCGAATAACCCCGCCCGGTATTAGGAAACATAAAATCTCGAGTAATTTTTGCAAGGTATTAAATAAAAGGTAAAAAGGTTTCACGGCCCATTGCTAGTAATGTTAAATTAGCCTGCAAAAACGGCGGCAATACCATGATATCCAATATGTGAAATTTTAATGCGAAGACCGAATCGCGAATTAATATGATGGTCTTGTCTTTATTGTAATACGACTGACATGACTGATCATCATGAAGTACTTGCCAGTTTCATGTTAGTTGGTTAGTAACGGTTCTTAGAAGGACCACTCGCTTTTTTTCAGTGGATGATCGTGGTGTATCCTTGTGGTGTTCATCTGGTCCACCACGCCTGTTTTCACCACTGTCACATTCTTAATAGACCCAATAACTTCCCAACTGGTATATTACATAGTTATGTAGGATACCTTATGTAGGATTCGATCCAAACCGGTATGTAGTATACCTTATGTAGGAAAGAATGACGCTCGGAAGTATGTAGCTAGTCAAAACTCTTAATTGATCCAAGAACTTCCCAACCAGTATATGTTACATATGTCATATAGGATACCTTACATAGATGTTCCAAACCGGTATATAGTATACCTTATGTAGGAACGAGCCTCTGTGGCTAAAATAGGATCAGAGATTTTGATTTCACCTTGATTAATTGTACCGCGAAGCTGATTGATGATGCCATTTTCTTTGTAGTCACAAAAACTCCTGTTTCATATCCACGTAAATTATAACCATTTTACATAAAGTACATGACTTGTTCAACAAAGACTGCAAGTTATGTGACATTCATGAAAGATCAAATGTGGATGTAGCTCCACAAGATTATGGAATGAATAGGATTTGTTGAGATAAAAGCTAGGTGTTTCCTGTGATACACAAAATTAATTAATGACGGCTTGGACTCGGTCGCTTGCATAGTAGGATTAGTGCGCATGCTCACGGACTCGTTTATGTTCTCTATATGAATAGAGGAACCGGTTCCCTAGAGCAATGACTGCTTTAGAGTTAAAGAGATACTATCAAGACTACTCAATGGAGGGATGTATCTCTGCTAACCTTGTTTACAAGGGAACCCACACACCATGGGAATGAATAGGTGAAAAATTTCTGAGATATCTACGTCAGGTGACTTATAGCAAACAGTGAATTGAGTTACTTAGTATTTTTGTTGTGTTACAAAACTCGAGATTGATAAGTGTCAGACACTCATAATACATCTCATGATTAGTAAGATATCTGAATTATATTTGATGTATTATTACAGCCTGTGTGATGGGATGCTCGTATTGATTGTGGTTTATATCCAATCATGTTTTATGGCTTTAATGCATACTTTCTCTTATGATTTATAATGAGTGCATCATCATCTGGCTATATCACAGACAGACCTGGATTTACGTCAAAACGCAGGTTACTGGGCCAGTACTTGAACAATGTTGGGTCGTATTGGCCAGGTATTCGTCCAGTTATGGGCCAATAACCTGCGTTATCAGAATTGGTGTTAAAAGTTGCAAAATGGCCTTGGAGAAGTGCCAATAGAAAACGTGTAATGGGTTCCCATTTTGTCCTTTGTGTTTCCAATCATAGCTTATCGTTTCAGCTCTAACCTTAACCTACAAAAGAAACATTTATCAATTCAATGGAGTTACACATATTTGGCCAATACTCTTTTTCAAGACCAGCACACGCTTTGCTATACTAGACTGTGTTCTACAATCATGTATCATTTTGTTGGCGTCCTCCTGACAAATCCTCGTATGATCAACGGTGGTACTACCGGAATATATTTACCATCGTTGAAGCATATTTGGAGACTTCCGTGTCAAGTGTTGATAAAAAGTCTAAGACTTATTAACTAATTTCTCTCCCACCATTTTATCTTGTATCTTCTCACGGTATAACATACGTTTTCTTAATGGATACATCCACTTTTAGCTATGCCCCAACCATCTCTAGTTAAGCTCCTCCTATGCTTGGTCCATGTTGGGATCGTTCAATCCCGGAACTTACTGAATCTAAATTTTCAGACACCTGCGTTTGGCGGCAGCAACAGCACCCAGTGCAATTAGTTTCACAATATTAAACAAACTGTTTATTAGATGGTAAAGACATACACTTCAAACAACTGACGCACTATTAAAAGCTTCTGACGGAATTAGCTACGTCAATCATTATGTTATACAGTCGATTGGAACGTCAGCCTACATATGATGTAATTAATTATTGCGTCAAATACTTGATCAACTGATTAGACTCCTCTGTTATTGAGAACAATATTTGTCTGAAAGTCATCATTACTGCATTAGGGATAAGGTTTCAACTAATGTACTATGATCAATCGTAGTACATTGGTTTCTTGGAGGTAGGAATACAATCTGAGACATTATTCGTACTGGCCACAGTGCAATCCTCTGTTATCAGATCTAGACTGACAGAGAATTAGACAAGAGACTTTGAATGACATGTTTGAGACGTAATCGATTTCGGAAGCTGGCCAATTGCTTTAACAAATATTACAAAGGTTTGAAACCCAACATTCCATATTGACCTCATGGGATCATCGTATTCAACTGTCCATTATTAAACTAAAGGAACCCATGGCATCATCTCGAGGGGCAATAAACAGAGAAAATCTTTAAAGTTCCACAGGACACGCACATAACATGGCGTTATCTCATGTTAATTGAGCTCTGGATGCGCAAGAATGTGAAAGTTATATATTACTGTATTCACCAGGTCGGAGCCTGTCTACTGTGTGTAGGGAAGAAACGATATTTCTTTGAACACAAATTATTAAAACCACAAAAAGTCACTCGAAAATTGATTGACCAATGGTACAAATTTGGCCAGGTTCAAGGGAAGGGCCCTGTGCCAAATGTAAGAACCGTTATAATGACTGCATCTCCCTCTCGGTTAGCATTGTCAGACAGGAAAGCAGTTACACTGGCATACAAATGCATGTTTGATATGTAAGGTATTGCTTTGTTTCATTATTAATCTGCGAGTAAACACAGACTATTGTTCTGTTACCAGCTCCTCTTTATATCTTTGCATCTTTTTATTTTGATAACATTTTAGTCTGTAGGCCCTATCTCCTCCTCCAGGGTTTTTCCGATTAACTCCAAATCTGGGGCACGTGTCAATTATGCACTTTATTGTAATTACCTTTATTTGGAATCCACTCAATGGTTTTATGAGAAACTTATTGTTATGGCCACAGTGTGCCCATATGAAACTGACTGTGATATATGACTCATTTAACAGCAACTGTTTTTAAAGTTTTCTATTGGATGGCCCACCATAGCATGTTACATTTGATATTCAAAGGTCAGGGTTACCCTGTAGTGGTTAAGTGATCAGTTTTCCAGATAAGAGAAGTAAATTGACATATTTTATTCTAGGACCTTTAATCAATTAACTTCAATCTTGGCAGATGTATAGCACTTTTGAGGTCCTATTCTCCCCTACAAGCGGGGATCGCTGCCTTAAATGGTTTTCGAGATACACACTCCTAAGAGTGCCCATATGAAATGGATTGGTGTCATTAAAATTACAATTCTACTTCTTGGAGATGCAAAATTAGGCACATGCATAGCCAGTGTACAACTAAATACATTTGTCAAATAAAATCCTTGGCACTTATAAAGCATTCCGTAATTGCAGAATTGTACTTGTGATTCACAAAGAGGCGGCACAATTCTGAGCAAAGTAGAAGCAGTATGCGCTACCAATAGCACAATATCCTCTAAACGCGTGGTCTACGAAAACTAAAATTGACCCATCCGTTCTAGGGATATTATCATTTCTGTGTGTAGCATTGGAATGTTTTAGAAGCATCTCTATGCAATCACACAGGCAGCGAGTCTTCTGCTACAATGGTGCTGAGTTACTTCATTTACATATTAATTAACACCTTGTATTACTTTATTCCAAGATACACACTAGTCGGTGTTCACATAGAATTTCTCATTTGTGTGATTATGTGCGAGTCATTTATTTTCAGTAATGCCACAAACCGTCCTTCCACCGCCTCACTCTAAAATATGTAATGTAAATGTAATTGTGTCCGTTAAAAGGGCACACATGCCAATGTGCCTCTCAAAGCACACACAATTTGATGCTATAGACTCCATATAGTTTTTGCTAATTTTAACGTGATATCAAATGACATAATTAAATCTTGTATATGATTTATGCTTAGGAATTATTCTGCTGTAGACTGATTTGGACATTGTGCATTACCTATCTCATTTTTCCAATATTCTTAGACAACGATGTAGTAGACAACACTGGTTTCCTGAAAACATTTGTCCAATTAGATCCAACAATACAAATCACATTGTTTTTATGCCGAATGCAGAGTTCGTGACCCGGTGTATCCATTCGTGCTGTCGTGGATTTACACAATGTGTTGATTGTTGAGACCCGCCCTCCACTTGTTAGTAATTAAATCATAGGGTTTATTACACAATTTAAATTATCCAACTAATTATATCAGACAGGTTATTGCGCATAATTCTAATTGTTTGATGCTTTCCAATTCTCCGACATGTTCCAAAAGCTAATCCCAATTGCTTGACTAATGATAATATTTTAATATCATATTATACCATGTAACCTAATTAGTAATGCTTCTTTGTTGTTAAATTCCTTCGTTTTAAAAAAAGAAATTTACCTCTACACATTGGTTACTGGCATAGAAAGTATTAGCAACTACCTAAGATGATTGTTAATATGATTTATGACTGTCTGGTTTCCCTTTCATATCAATCCGTAGAGGGTGTGTTTGAGACAACATTCAACATGAGCTTGAGTCTAAGCAACGTCATCAATAAAGGCATCAAACAGTGAACTGGTGGCAAGACCGTGCTACAAAACTGCCCAGATAAAGTAGCTCCAGTTGTTTGGGGCATGCCATTTAAATAGTCAGCAGATGCACAAGAAAGGTTATACATGGTGATTTCTCAAGACAACGCCAACCAGAGGGGCGACATGCTATTAGGAAACTCGATTCAACGAAAAGAACATTACTCCAAGACAGTGAGGTAAACTGAGACATGCCTGAGAAACCACGAAGCATCTTACCACTGGGGTCTACAAGAATGAGGGTAAAATAGACACCACAAGAACGATATGGTCTCTAGCTGATACAGACACTACCACTGTAGTCGGTCTCCATCGATCAATTCATTTCGGTAGTTCTCGCCCTTTTGCAACCGGATCAAGCTGTTCCCGTTATCAGTTGTTAGGTGATCCCTCAGGTTCCTGTCGTATTCTGTAGGTTGCGAACATCAGGAACATCCGATCCATAAGCAGTGAATGTTTATATACCTGTGTATAATTGGAGTTCGTACCTAAGCACAAGCAAAGTGTTTTAGAGTTCACATGGTATGTATGATGTTAGTGGTTTATTAATCCATAGTAAGTGGACCAGGCAATCCTACATTCTCACCCTCAAGTGCCTCCACTATCTGGTGTGTAATTTGTGCTGGAAGTCCCTGCTTCATTTCTCAAAGCTAGGTAGTAGCTCACTGTCAGTGGATATCACAGGGTATGCTTCATCCCCGATCATCATTAGTGAAGCGTCAGGTATTAGCTAGGTTAAAGCTTCAGGATCAGTAGTTAGGCTGGTTACCTCATCTTCAAGGCAGATGACAAGCAGTATGGTGCTTACATGGGAATCATATTTCTGGCGAAGGTCTGCATAGAAGCAACCCCTGGTAGCTGTCCTCTGCGTTGCAGCTACATAAAAGGAAATCAGGGTCAACTTGATGCTGATTGAATTTTACTCTGTTCCCATGAAGGGTTTAGCTCCCAGTCAGGAATTTGGCTTTGGTTGCAGCCTTTGCCATATCGCTTTATCGGTTTGTATGGTTGATCATACGTGGTTCACGCACCCCATCTGCAGCGCTAATGGGTTGAGGTACAGTAGAGACACTCATCTTAAGCTCAAACCACGATGTCACCATATCATCAGCATACAAAGGCGTCGGTTAGGTACTGTCCAGTATTCACCTACAGCTAGATTCACAATCGTGTGCCCTCTAGGCTTAGAATGGGCCCTTCCAGTAGATTCCACAGTGATGGAAGTTTATATTTGTACAGCAACCGCTTCACCATTCCATTGAAAACCAGCTTTATCGGGGCAGCTAGGACATTCAGAGCTATCTGCTGCAGGGCCAATGAATGCTCTACTGTACCAGGCTCCTGAAAATGTTACCGTAAAGATTCATAATCTTCTTGTCAACCACAGCTTCTGCTGGAGTATCCTCTAGGAGTGCATGCACTGTCACATTAGCACATCTGCCAGGCAGTGACTGTAGTTTCAGCAGCTTCTTCCTCTGGGTAGTTTCCAGGAGAGCCATATCACTGCTGCTTAGACAGTCTGAAGTCCTTATGCCAGCTTTGGGCTAACATAGAGCGGCCATATTCTGTGGCTCACCATTAGGTTTATGCCTCGCTTACTAAGGAGTCCCGCTGCCCATAAGGGCATACACCATTCTGGAAACAATGATTCAAATATTCTCAATCAACCTGCTTGGAAGTCATAGCTGCCAAAGGGCAGCACCAATGCCCAATCAAACCAGAGGAACTCCTATCTAGCCCAACACACACACCACAACACATATGCGCATCCAATAATAACTGTATGCACTCGATGTGCACATATGATATGACATGACATTTGATGTGAATTGCTTGACCAACAGGAGCCTCCGTGAATCAAACCAGGTCAAAGGACCAACATATCTTTCCTGCATAGTTACTCTGCAATTGAGATTAAAGTTTTCATTGGTAGAAGGGTCAAGATTAAGTCACGAATTGGAACACCACAAGTTAAATATAAATGTATCTATGACTATAAACATATGTACATATGCATGGGATGAGGTAAGCGTGTGTATGCTTATTTAGGATGTTTGCTTAGAAACTGCCCGAGGCGATGTAATATTTCTGTATTTTCACAATTAATTAATCAAGAAGAATTTATCTTCATGTTGTTAGATTTTTAATGTGATTATTTGTTTTTCCAATAATACCAAAGAGTTCATTTCCATCATTGTTGTATGCGTCACATTCTATAAGAAAATTAATTTTATCTTCACTTGAACCACTATCACATGTGTCACAAACTCTATTGTCTCTGCTTATCTTACAAAATATCTACCAGTTTCTATCTTGAGCCTGTGTGCCGATTCTGTACACAGACTCAAAATAGAAACTCACTGCAGATATTCTCAACCTCGTAATAACCCTTCTATATAAATTTTTCTTTACAATTGCAAGGTACCGTTCTAAGCTAAAACTAGTTTTCACTGCTGTGTAGGTGCTCAGTTTACCATCAGAAAGTTTGTCCTTTAAAGCATACCAGTTTTCACAATATGCTTGTGTGCAGATGGAGTCCACATATTGTTGGAACCTTGAAAAGTTACATGATAATATATTCAATGGCAATTTTAATGTAGTGCACAACTCTTTTACGCTGCTGTACACCAGCATGGGATTTTTGATGTAGTATGGAGATTTTTTTTAAACATTCAATTGCATTTTCCAATACTGAGTCTACCAAAGCATGTTCTAATTTATGCCAATATAGTAACATTGATTTTAGCGCAATGTTCAGACAGAATGGTATAATTAGCACTCTATTTATGCACAACCAGAACGAATCTGGCAGATTTGTGTCGAATTCGACATGCCTCTAATCTTTCAAAGCATTTGTCCAAAGTGAAACAATTTTTAAACTTAGGGCTGTAAGAATTAAAAACACTCCACATCTCACTTCTGTGTAAGAGAATGTGTTTTATCATATGGTTAAATAAATGTAAACCAGTTTTGATCATTGGCTGCAGCGAGAGTATATCTTTGCAATGCTCAAAATTTGCTTTCAGGCTACGTTTGTGGAGGTCCTGTCTTGCTTGTGCGTATGTACCTGAAGTGGAAAACTAAATCCCTAAGTAGTTGTAACTTCGTGTACATTCAACATGCCGTCCTTGAAAAATAAAGCTTTTCTTCAATAGTTTGCCAGCTTTATTGAATATAATAATTTGAGCGTTATCTGCATTCACATTTAAAAACCAGTCTTTACAATATTGTTTCAATGCATCCGATTTTGTCAGTAATCCTTTTTGTGTGGAAGAAAATGTCACCATATCATCAGCATACAAAGGCGTCGGTTAGGTACTAATCCTGTAACTCGAGCAGTTACTGTACTATAAACGTGTTTGATAAGGGGTTAATTATGACACGGTAGTGTGAAATAGACATTATTTAATAAGAAAATCTTCACGCGTTCGCGACTATATATCAACAATATTGTAGCGTATTAATACAATGGGCCAGTATTATTACATCCCTAATTCTTATACAGTTTAAGGGTATACCATTAGAGTATTAAAAGCTATCAATATTAACTAAATAAATACAAACTAACAATACCAAAGATAATTAAGATGAGTTAAATCAGATTATACTAAAGATTAGAGTACTATAAAATCATTAATAGGTCAGTCCTGGAATATAAAAATAGTCATTTGACTCACACATAATCGTCTCTGTGTATTGGCTTAAGCACATGCCCGTAGCGTGATTTCTGAGGACTGGCCTTAGGCATGAAAAATGTTGTAGATTGTCCTTCTGCAATGTCACTGGATTGTTCTAAGTTATCTGGCACAGCTTTGTGCTTTATTGATTCATGAGGAATAACCATTTGAGCACTGCTCGCTAACGGATTGTCCTTCGGACGGGCAGCTTGCGTTTGGTCAGTAGATTCTCGTAGATGGACACGATTTCTATGATAAGTTCCAATTGGAGATTCGACTTGATATGACCGTTCGTCAAGATGCTTACTTGCAGTGGCGCTGGTCCATTGACTATCACCAAGCCGAAAAGGTTTCATTCGCACTATATCTCGCTCCTGTAGTGGCTGAAGATCTTTCGCACCCTTATCGTAATAGTAGGCTTGTCGTTTCTTACTGTCAGATAGTTTACTACGTTCATATTCACAGTCAGCAGTTCTTGGTCATGACAATGTTTCATTCATAGGTAACATAGTACATGATCTACGATTCATAAGTTCTTGAGCAGGGATTCGACCAGTGTCATGAGTTGGTGTATTTCTGTGATTTAAGAGTCTGAGGTATGGATCGGAATGTGATTTCATGGCCTTGTTCATGATTTTCTTAACCATTTTAACTGACGACTCAGCCATCCCATTAGCTTGTGGATGATGAGGGCTAGAGGTACAGTGTTCAAATTCCCATTGATTAGTGAATTGCTTAAACTCAGATAAAGTGAACCAAGGTCCATTGTCACTGACGACGTAACACGGAATGCCATGTTTAGTGAATTGCATTTTGAGTTTCCTAACCACAGTGATAGAGTAAGTTTTCTCTAGATGATCCGGCTCGATGTAATTGCTGTAATAGTCCACAGTTCACAGGTCTAGCATAAGTATACTGATGAAAACGTTCTAACGAAATAACGATTATGAGCATTTCCTTTTCGATAGGTGCATATCGTGTTTCAGTATCACTCAATGCTTTACTCATGTATACGATTGGTTGTCATTCTGGAGAAGTTCTGCACAGACACCGAGATTAGAAGCATCGCATTGTAGCTGTAGAGATTGACTGGGATCATAGTAAGCAAGCACTGGAGCTTGTGCCACATGTTCCCTTACGTTCTGGAAGGCTTTCTCATGTTCAGTAGTCCACTCAAATTCCACTCGTCTTCCGGTGTCTGGGTCTTTGCACGTCAGATAGATGCAGTAAAAATTTAGATAGGTAATTTACAGTTCCGTTAAGTTGCTGTATTACATCAGCATCAGTAGGTCTAGGCATTTATATTATTGCCCTAACTTTCTCAGGGTCAGGTTTCAAACCGTCAGCTGTCATAACATGACCTAGAAAGATAACCTTGGTTCGAAACAGACACTTGTTTTTGTTTAGTTTAACACCAAAATTTTGACAACGATCGAGAAGCTTTACTAACTTTTCATCGTGGTCTTTTCTAGCTTGCTCATCATCGTCTCCAACACCATAGACGACAACATCATCTGCAGCTCATATCACATTGTCAAGTCCTTCTAGAGATTGGTTAAATCGTTTCTGGAATATCTCCCCACTGGTGGAGGGACCAAAGGGCAAACGGAGCCACATATATCTACCGAATGGAGTTTGGAAACAAATCAGCTTTGTTGATTCGTCATCTAGTTTTAGATGCCTATATCCATTTCGCAGATCTAACTTTGAGAATAGACGTGCACGTGATAAAGTTGGAAGAACGTCATCCAAAGTAGGGATAAGATAATCTTCTCTTTTAAGTCCAGAGTTTAGTGACTTTGGATTTATGCATATATGAAGCTCACCAGACTTTTTTGAAACCACAACCATTTGGTTAACCCAATTACTTGGTTCATCGACAGGTTCGATAATTCTGAGTTTTACCATTTTGTCAAGTTCTTTCTTAACTTTAGCTTTAAGATGTACAGATGCGTGCTGGACAGGTAGTGCTACAGGGACAGCAGATTCATCAATTTGAAGATGTACATCAGCCAGTAGATCCCCAAGACTGTCAATGAACACATCATTATATTGTTTGACAGCATCGACTGCAGTCACAACAAAGTTATCATAGTTTATTTGAATCAAGTTCATTTGATCTGAAGCGCGCTTTCCTAGGATATGCTGTAGATCAGATTTCACGGCGACGACTTCAACTGAAAAATTCTCATCAGTAGCTGGATTTAAAAAAAAGATTTTATTACAGATACCAGCTGGCTTAACACCTGACTGGTTCCACATTTTAAGCATCTTAGTAGTACGTTTTAGTTTAGTTTCTCCTACATAAGTCATACGTAAAATCTTAACAGTTGAACCACAGCCTATTTGGAATTTTACTGTTTTCCCAGAAACCTCCATTTTAGCGAACACTGATTTTTGTCCATTACCGATGGCTTCAATTAGCTCATAGTCTGATTCATCGGAGTTAGACGAGTTTTCGATGTGATGCACATTCACGTTTTGCGGACATTTCACGGCAAAGTGATTAGGTTTCTTAGACTTAGAACAAGACTTACCCCAGGCAGGGCACGGCCTTTGCTGTAGCACATATTTTTTGCCGCAGAATTTACAGTCACGCTTAGTTTCGCTTTCAGCTGAATACGAAGATAGACATATTTCTTTAGGTTTAGGTCTGTAAGGTCTGACAGTTTGTTTGGATTCTACTTTGTGAATCTCCTGAGAAGAGGTGGGGGCAGACATTGCACCCATTTGCAATGAAGCTGCTTCGTTACTTTTGCAGATGTCAAAACACGTTTTGAGATTAAGCTTTCTTTCTTGGACAAGCCTAGTTCTAGTTGTGTTATCCGAAATGCCTAAGGTGATGCGGTCACTCAGCAAACCGGCATGCAACTCTCCAAAATTGCACGTTTTTGCAAGATATTTCAGACAAGTGTAATATGAATCAAAAGTTTCACCAGGTTTTTGATTACGCTGGTTAACGATGTACCGCTCATAAGTTTCGTTGATCTCACCCTTGAAGTAATTGTCAAATTTCTGGATGACAATTGCAAGCATATTTCTATCTTCATTGTCACTGTACTCGAAGGAATTGTATATTTCGAGGGCATCTTGACTTATTGTTACAAGGAAGAGAGCAATTTTATATTGTTCCGGTCGAGAATCCAATGCTGAAACAATTAGGTAATTGTCCCATATTTGTTTCCATTGGGCCGAACGTCTTGGCGTATTTTCAATGTCTGAAGACAAACATAGCTGACCAGGAGCTTTAACATGAGGACGCGGCACAGTGTTGTTAGCAATTTTGCTATTTTCTGGTTGACATACAGGATACAAACTCGATTTGTACGCAGTAGCGAACAGCAGTGAGAGAATCGCGAAGAAAGAGAGAATCACGAAGAGACAGTTCGGTTTAATTATTACTGTGATCAAGATACAAGTCCATGAAGAAATTCGAGAAGTTTGGAAACTGGTAACACCACGTTGTCTGACACAGAATCGCGTAATTCGAGTTACAGAGGTCTACAGTTCAATTCGATTCGAACACTACCACCATGTAATATAAACGTGTTTGATGAGGGGGTAACAATATTGTAGCATATTAATACAACGGGCCAATATTATTACAGTTACTTTACTAGGGGCATAAATTAACCCGGTAAGAGAAGTTTTGTACGCATTTGTGTTAACCTTTCTGACACTACGGATTACTGCTGTGTGATTTATATCAAAGCTATTTAAAGCTATAAACATTGAAATCGCCATAATAAAGTCAATACTTTGTTTCATGATTGTTTTGTTTATTGAACCATATTCACCATTATTATAGTTGACCACTAATGATGAGTGCAGTGGTTGGTTGATTGATTAGCTGTATTATAAAACAGATAGATGGACACGTAGCTATTCAGAGCTATCAGCTTTTATGGGCCATATTAATGGCCTGGCTAATCCTCCATTTACATCCCAAACTCCCTAATAAGAAGAAATATTATGTGTCCATTTCTCTTCCCACTGATGCCGATAAAGAAACTGTTATTAACATTATTGCCGCACCAAGTGTTCGGGTGGACATATCGCCTGACGATCACATGGCACATTAAATCAGTAAGATCTGAAAGACGGAATCGACGGAATCGTGCATCCTCTGGCCAATGTGTGACAGTTAATCACACGGAGTGCATATGTTTTCATCTATCGTCTGGCGCTGTCAAACAGGCGATCGAGCGTGAAACAGCACAAATTGATCATGGCCCATACTGCCTGTCTTCAGCGCCAAATGCTGGTCATTGAATCATTCTTTAGACTACCATGTTGGTTTTATGGATATCATTATATTATACCCTTTAGGCGTACAACTAGGGCGACAAGCGAACCCACCCGACCCACCCGACCCACCAACATATTAGATAATTATGCTAGCTTTTCATTCATGGTCTTATTTTCTTCTGACATCCTTAAAATCATTCTTTTTAAAAATCGCGATGATTGATTGCATTTTATAGTAATATGCGGATTATATAGAAATTTCATCTGAACGCAAATTAGGTGAAAGTTGTATGCAAACTATATTTGTCATAACGCCAGACAGTTCACATCTCACATGCTACCTACTTTGCTATCATTTTGCAAAAGACGCTGCTGCTGGTGGTGGCGGTGGTTCTGCCGTGGGTGGTGGTGGTCCTACTGATGTTGTTGTGGCTAAAAAATGCTTTGTGGACAACTTTCACCTAGAAATGCACATACAATTAACATACAGTGCCGTTTATAATGATTATAATTTTGTTGATGTTTAACCGTGGCTTGATTTTATTCAATCTATTTGATTTAACCAATGAACACTTTCATCAAATCACCATGATACCAAGAGTCACATGGAGCACCGTTTAGGGCTATCCTTATTTAAGCATTAGCACGATCTTGCCGTTAAATCAACTTTATCAGACCACATATGATAACTTAAGATTCAGGCCCGAAAATCATGCTGAAAATCAATAAAACTGAACATTTGAATCACATCATTATTACAAGACAATGAGTAAATGATAAATGAAACCTGAGTTTTCAGCTGGGGTAATGACTGTATGAGTGATCATTGCTGATCAAATTAAAGATGCCCTACGAGCAAACTGTTCTACGCGTCCTCTTCCTTGATAAATCACCCCAAAATACTGACTATAACGCCTGCGAATACAGCCATCATATTTCTTTCATATATCCATGAGCTATAGAACCTTACGAACTATTCCCTGGAAGAATATGTTACACCCTAATAATGCATGTTACTTGGCCGGCACTTGACAAATCGGACCGTAGTCGCCCAGTAGTAGCGCAAATAGCCTACGTTGTTAGGTCAGTGTACATTTTCACTCGTGTGTATCAGGGAAGTTCTATAGAGCTATTTCATAGATGACTCTTTTAGGCTGAGAACAATTTCGCTCGTGTGCCTTGAGAACGGAGCTGTTCCATGGATCAGCTCCAGAAAATAAAACTACGATATTTTCACCATTGAACATGGTCGTCTGATCGTATCAAGAACATGTCTATAGAAGTATTCTATGGAGCCATATTCCACAGAACAATGTACCTTTCAAGCTTTAGATATGTCCCGCCAATCTGTAGGTAAGCTTCACCTATACCTCGCTCGTGTTGTGATAGATCGATCCCTGAACTCGTTGACTATCAGTCTCCCGAAAACTATACAGGTAAGCTTAAATATTTTGAAAGTAATTTGATGAGTGATGTTACTGCCGATGTAATGTTTATTAAATGGTAAAGACATACAATTCGTACAACATGTCGGACTATTAAGCATTAAAACCGGAATAAATCGAGTCATTCATGCCAAAATTCATGCCATAATTAATTAAGACGTCATCCTACACGTCTCTTAGTTGATTATAACGTCATCTGACGTCAGATGACGGATAAATAAACTGGAAAGGTCCATTTCGCTCGTGTGTGCGGGATTTGTAAACTGACATTGTGATTGTCTGACAGGGGAGTCAGCCTTTTTAGATCCATCACCGCTTGACTTGTGCCAGAAGGTATAATAATGGCATGAATAGAGCAGATATTGAGTCTGAGCCAATTGATCAAATCTATCTGGAATGACGTAGGCCTATAAAGGGTCGTTGTGTTTCATCTAGTGATCACTCGACACAGTTTAAATATGGCTTATCACATTTCTCGCAGTTCAAAATCTATTTATGATACGACACTATCTAATTCCAAGATGGGCTGAATAAATGAAGGACTGCGAAAACAATTAAGTACATACTTTTACCCACGCCATGCCTCTGTTTAGCCCTACTATTTTAGTCATTTCTTCTGGTCAAATCATCTAATATAGGTCGTGTGGATGAACTTGATCATTTGATCGTGTATCATAGCTTTTGACAAGTCGAATCATACAGTCAGACACGGTGATAATGATATACTGCGGTCTGCAGCGGCAACAGTTTGAAAAATTCCATGCAGCTACAATCAGTCCTTATTCCTCCTTGGCTATCATTTCTTGTCATCAACGGGAATCCTTACCCCTCCAGGTTCTTCTTGGTCGTCAGTGTATCCAGTCCGGTTTCTTTTAGATTAGTACGTGGCACATTTAGTAGGTATGTGCAGTGCCCTCCTCTGCGAACCTTGTAGATGTTGACACGGAGTACAGCTCATTCCAAGGCTTTCGGTGTATCTTGTGGCATTCATAGAGCTTGGCGAAACATAGACATTCTTCACTGACAGGAGGACTGTATTGCACACCATAGTGTATAACACACATGCCATTGGAGATTGTACTCACCCGCCAGCGATGTTGATTTACAGTACGAAGGTGTCTGTGGGGACATGCATCATGCTTATCTAGAGCTGCCTTCGGAACTGCCCTGTTACAGTTGTACAACATTAGTGATATCCGGGTTGCGTCATACAAATATATTATTTGGGCAGAAGAGCAGTAGTGACAATTATTTATCAAAGTCATTCCTTGATATGATGATATGCATACATTTTACAATGAATAAAGTACATAGTATAACCACCCCCTCCGGCCCCCCCCCCCATATTTCTCAGGCTTTAGACATATCTGGCCACGGTCCATCCTGGCCAGCACCCAAACAAATCGATTGGCGTATTGCTATTTTTGGACCAACTGGCATATTATTGTATAACGCTCTGAATTTGACACCATCAATAAGATCTATCCATTTCTCTATCCATTCATGAAAATCTACCTTTAAATGAGCCAATGAGCCATGGTTAGCCAAATTAACACCATGCTATGCGCATGTCCTGTGTAGCTTCAAAAGATGTTCTCGCTTATTGTCTTTTGAGATGATGCCATGGGTTCTTTTAATACCCGACAGTTGATTACGGTGATCCCATGAGGTCAACATGTTCCGTTTGGTTTCCAGACCATGCAATCCGCTTGTCAAGAGTCATCGGGCTGTTTGTCAGAAATCTGTGTGATGTTTGTTCAAGCAATTGGCCAGCTTCTGAAATCGATCACGTCTCAAACATGCCATTCTAAACATCTTGTCTAATTCTATGTCATGCTAGATCTGATAACAGAGGATGGCAATATGAGCCATCCTAATACACGCTTTTCATTCTAACTCTCTCCCGCCACACCACTCAACCCATTAAGCCCCTGCTTGCAGAATTTGTGTTTTATACTGGAGGATAAACACGCATTATAATGATTAGTATAACAGTGTTCTGTCCAAGGAAGAAACGATTTCCATTGTCACTAGTTTAACAATAATCAGGACACGTTATTACATAGCAAGTTATCATTGTCAGAATGAAATCTGTTAATAGCTTTGAACTCCATTGTCACCTACTCTGAACATACTCATTGTTAGGCGATAAAAATGTTCACCTAGCCGCAATAACCATACAAGATCCAGTCAATAAAACGGAGAGAAGATGAGCGAATGGACTGATAATAGATGACGCTCTAATGCCACTTAATTTGCTGGCCAAGATGTCTTATTCGTGTTAGAAGGTTTGCGAAGGTAAGTGTGGACGAGTAACTAGTGTTTGTCTCGCATTCTTAATTATGTATTGTGTATTGTGCCTACAACATGGTTAGCCATCAGCACTCTTCAAAATACGCTACAATTTTTTTATGGCTGCCTGTTTCATTTGACAGTTTACTGGAAAGCGCCAGTTGTGTTTACAATTGCCGACTGCTATTTCAAGCTTTATTCTTAATTGACTACTGATGTATGTGATGCTGTGTGGAATGTCACCCGTTGGTAGCAAGTGCTGTTGCGTTCCGGTTATCATCAGCAAGTCCATTGCGTAGGCATACTCTTTCATGTCTGGTTATCACCTGAGCTTGGCACAACAAGGGGTTAGGATCCAGCTCTATTAAAAAGAACATTCATGTAGCTCATCTGATTCGTCTTGTTGTGACATTTCTGAGATGATCTGCCCAGCGCGTGCTCGCCTCCCCTCATATGGTAGTGGGGGTGGGGTAGAGCAGCAAACGGTTTCTTCCTGTGTTCGTGTGAACTGCATCCTGAGATGGACTCGCCTTGGATGAAGAGAATGCGTGAGCTCATGTGTAGACTGGTATTAAGACTCATATCATGTGACATTTGTGGGCATTTAAAATGCTGACCTGTTTCCTAGACTTTCTATATTCTTTTGTTACATTGTGATTTTTGGAGTAGTATTAGCTCCTAATTGAATTGTTTCGTAGTAGTACCATCTCGAACTTGAATTCTGCCATAGTAGTAGCACCTTGTAATTGAATCATTTCGCGGTAGTACCACCTTGAACTTAAAACTTGCAATAGTAGTAGTACTATGTCATACTTGAACTTTGTCATGGTAGCACCAACTCATGGTGCAATCTCTCTAAGTAGTAGTAGTAGTAGTAGTAGTAGTAGTAGTAGTAGTAGTAGTAGTAGTAGTAGTAGTAGTAGTAGTAGTAGTAGTAGTATTCACCGTTTTGTGTGTATGTCTGTTGTAGTATGGCAGAATTTGCTTCAGTTGTATTTGTAATGAATCTGGTTGTCTATTAACCACGGTGAAGGAATTGTATGAATGCATTAATGTCCCATTTTTTGTTCATCTTACTGTTAGTATTGTGTATTGGTTTTTTTTTGTTGTGTGACAAACATGGCTGAGAATGATGCGAGAATTAATTCCTTTATGAGAGAGTTGGAAGCAGTGAAGCTTAAAGTGAATGATCAGAGTAATGCAGGTGAGAATAAGCCTCTGGTTGTTGTGTCAAGTTAGCGACTAGAAAGGTTTTGTGACAAGCCAGTGAAACCCACGGATATTACGATCCGTGAATGAGTTGCTGATGTCAAGAGTCATGTAGCATTACGAAAGCTTACAGATGAAGAATATGCAGCCTTTATACGAAATCATTTGGCAGGTAAGGCCAGGCTGAAAATTCAAGCCTGTAGTGATGAAATTATGGATGATCCAGACAGAATTTTGAAAATACTTCTGCGAGTATTTGGTGATGGTGATGAACTACCAATGCTGCAGCAACGTTTTTACTCGTCCACGCAAGGTGTATAAGACATTGTAGATTGCTCATTGAATCTTGTTGGTTTGTATTATCGAATCATTGAGTTAGATGTCTCATTCAAACCATGCCACGAGTCCGCTTTGAAAGGTCGGCTAACAGAATGTGTATCTAATGAAGGATCACGTAGGGAACTACGTCGTCTTAATGTGGAAGTCTCTGATTTATTAAAGTTTCTGGAATTGTGAGACCATGCTGTAATTTGGTTCGTGGGTTCAACCCACTTAAGAAATCGACTGTTAGGATAGCCACTGCTGATAAAAACCACTGTTAAGTACGAATCTATCTTAAAATCACATAAAGAGTTAATCGATAAACAGCAAAAGCAAATCAATGACTTAATCAAGGCAATGGAGAACCGCAGTGGTAGTAACACTGTTTGGTCTCATGCAAAAGCTTGCGATACCCCAAAAACGTGTTGGCACTGTAATTCCGAAGGCCATTTTAGACGTAACTGTCCTATGCTGAGGCAAGCAGGATCCGCATCGAAACCTGCACCATTAAACTAGAAAAGACCTGTTGTGGCGAGTCACATGACAGGTGCGAATTTAGATAATGGCTCAATTTTGCGTAAAGCGATTGGAAATTGTCCTAAAGCAGCTGTGGAGCTCGGGGACATAGATGTTACATGTCTATTGGACATGGGGGCCCAAGTTTCGACAATTGTAGAGTCATTCTTCATGGAATACTTGTCAGGTAATAATGATTCAGTTAATGTGAATGATTATATAAAGATCTATTGAGCTAATGGCCTGGATATTCTGTATGTGGGCTTTGCAGAATTCGACCTGCCTGTTAATGGAAGAAAGTTTAACAAAAATGGGATTTATGATTGTGAAAGATCCTGTTAATCAGGAAATGCAGAACAGAAAACAACAAGTTCCGGGTGTAATCAGATCAGACATATTTAGAGATATTAAGAAGTTAAAGTCAGTAATACATTTGATACTCAGTGGAGTCAAATTTTAGCTATGTATGAGGAAGTTAGAACCGTCACAACTCAGAGCTCAGATCAGTGTTACAGACACCGTGTTCGGGTAGCTACTAATAAGCCGTTACTGATTCCAGCGTGGTCGTTGCTCACTGTAGAATGCTGTACGCAGCCATCAGCTACAAAGTATGCAGCCGTGTTCGAGGAAAATAACATTCCATTACCAAATGGACTTCATTTAGGACAAACCTGTGTAACAGTTGATAGCAGAGTCAATATTCCTGTGCAAGTTGGTAATTTTAGTGACAATGCTATATATCTACAACCCAAACTTCCCATTGGACTTTTAACAGCAGCTACACCTGAATCCAATGTTAGTGTTGTTAAAGTGGGTTCTTGCGAGATTGAAGTTAGTACAAATGTAAAGCCTGTTCAGACACAGTGTGTTGGAAACTTACTTTCCAAAATGAATGTGAACGATTCAATTGGAGATGTTCACCAGACCAAATTGCAAGCAATTATTGATAAGCACAAGCATGTTTTCAGTACGTCTGAACATGATATTGATTTTTGTGATTTAATAGAACATAAAGTCAACACAACAGACAATGTACCTGTTAAGGTACTCCATAAACGGATACTTCCACATATGTGAACAGAGGTCAGACATTATTTGAAAAAAGCGCTTGATACATGAGTAATTCAAGAATCATCAAGTCCATATGTATCCCCTGTGGTGCTAGTGCGTGAAAAGGATGGTCGGTTGCGCCTGTGCTGCGACTACAGAGCGCTGAATAATAAAACTCATAAAGATGCATATCCACTTCCTAGGATAGAGGAGGCTCTGGATGTACTAAAAGGAGCTAAGTATTTTTGTAGTTTGGATCTGGCTCATGGATTTAACCAGATTCCTGTTGCCAAGGAAGATGTTGAGAAGACAGCATTTCGTGTGGGAACTGGTGGGATTTTTAAATGTCATCGCATGCCATTTGGTTTAACCGGAGCTCCGGGTACAGTCATACGTCTGATGAACAAGCCTTTTTGTGACCAGAATTTTCAGACGATACTGATCTACCTGGATGATATTCTTGTATTTGGTTCAACTGCAGAAGAACCCCTTGAACGCTTTGACATGGTTTTAACTAGACTCTTGAATGCTAATTTTAATGTAAAGCCTGAAAAGTGCCAGTTGTTCAAAGAAAAATTGCGTTACCTTGGACATATTGTTTCTAATGAAGGAATAACACCAGACCCACACAAGATAGCCACCGTTAAAGAGTGGCCCATAACGAAAACTGAAACTGAACTAAGTGGATTCATCGGCTTGGCTGGTTATTATAGACGATTTGTATCAGGTTTTGCCAAGATTGCAGCACCACTGCATGCTTTGCTGAATGGTCCAAAGAAAGGAGAGCATTGTAAAAGACGTCCGCTTAGAATTGGTGCCTGGGATCAGCATTGTGATGATGCTTTTGAACTACTGAAAGAGAAGCTAGCAACAGCACCAGTTCTGGGTTATCCTGATTTTGCTAGGCCTTATATACTGGAAGTAGATGCAAGCCTTAAGGGCTTGGGTGTCATATTATCACAAAATCTAGAACATGGACATGTTGTTTTAAGTTTTGCAAGTCGATCAGTGAGAGACCATGAACGAAACGTGGACAATTTTAGCAGCAGGAAACTGGAGCTAGTAACATTAAAATGGGCAGTAGTCGAAAAGTACAGACTTGTTAATTGGTGCAGAATGTTTAGTTTACACAGACAATGATCCTCTAAGTTACCTCCAAAGCAATGCAAAGTTAGGTGCTACAGAAATGCGATGGGTTGGTGAGTTAGCTAACTTTAACCTTACCATCAAACACAGATCAGGAAAAGTGAACAGAAATGCAGATTCTCCAAGTCGTAAAATTGAACATGCCCCAGAAACAGCATATCTAGATGAGTCAAATATGCGAGCGTCTTTGTCACCATCTGTGACCACTTCTGCCCTTTTTCCAAATGAATAAAAGACACTATATCTGATGTAATCACCTTAGCATGGAGTGAGGAGATGGATGCTATTCCCCGACGGACAGTGCTTGTAGCACCACAGATTGCATATTCCAGATCTCCAGATGATCTGGCTGCACTCCAGACTGCAGATCCGTGTATTGGTAGAGT
The DNA here is from genome assembly GCA_034401795.1 of Chaetoderma sp. LZ-2023a. NCBI lineage: Eukaryota > Metazoa > Mollusca > Caudofoveata > Chaetodermatida > Chaetodermatidae > Chaetoderma > Chaetoderma sp. LZ-2023a. The sequence goes on from CM067374.1 coordinate 32,385,267, forward strand.
GTTGTATTTTTGGACAAGGGGTCCATTTCAAAGATGTCACTGAAGAACGAATGTAGTGATGTACAGAAACTGAGTCGTTCATGGCACAGATTCACAATGGAAAACGATGTTTTATTTAGGTCAGTGGTGGATTGTGGTAGAGGTGTGAAACAAGTTCTACTTCCGGTTTCTCATGACAACATGGGACACGAAGGACCTGAGCGTACTCTCCGGCTTATTCAAAGCAGATGCTATTGGGTTGGTATGGCGAGTGATGTGAAAACCTATTGCGATTCGTGTAAGAGGTGTATGTTATCTAAAGAGATTAAACATGTGCATAGAACATTAGGTTCCGTCAGTGCAAAAAGACCATTAGATATCCTAATGATGGATTTTACGTTACTTGAGCCGGGAACGAATAATGTGGAGAATGTGCTAGTCATTACTGATGTGTATACAAAGTTTACCCAAGCATTTTCCACACGAGATCAAACTGCCAGAACTGTTGCACAAGTTTCAGTGAAAGAGTGGTTTGTTAAATATGGTGTTCCCAGAAGATTGTACAGTGACCAGGGTCGAAATTTTGAAGGTAATGTTTTCAAATCGCTGTGCAAGATCTATGGTGTAGCTAAAACTAGTACTGTACCTTACCATCCACAGGGCAACTCTAATTGTGAACGTTTTAATAGAACTCTCCACAATCTTCTTAAATCACTCCAGCAGGAAAAGAAACGTAAATGGCCTGAAATGTTACCAGAATTATTGTATGCATACAATTGTATGCCTCATGCTACCACAGGTTATTCACCATATTATTTGTTCTTTGGTAGGGAACCAAGACTACCAGTAGATACTATTCTTGGAATTCAAGAGGAGGATCTCCATGGTGAGTGAATGTCGGACCACCACAAACGTCTCACTGATACATGTGTGCTAGCTAGTGATCGAACTGAACAAGCAGCATTGAAACAGCAGAAGCATGTGAACAAAGTAGCAAATGATAAATCTTTGGTTGTAGGTGTGAGAGTGTTTTGGCGAAATCATTTTAAAGGTCACAATAAAATCCAAGATGTTTGGAACCCATTACCGTATAAAGTTATTGAAAAGCGTGAGTACAATGTGTATGTGATTCAGCCATTGGAAGGCACCGGTCAAAGTGTGCAGGGGCATCGTTCAGAATTGTTGGATTCCAGAGTCTTGGTAGATGACATTCATGAGCCTGGTAATATCCTTAATGGTAATAGTTCATCAATAGACCATGTCTATTCTGATGACGATGATGATGGTTATCAGATTGAGTTGACATCACCATTCGGTAGAGGGCATGCAGAATTAGACCCACAGGTAGATATTATATCTGAGAATATTAAAGATAACAAAATCGAGCCTGGTGATATTCCAGAGGAAGTTGCTGATGCGGAGCTTCCACCTGAGGTTTCAGCTGATCAGTCTCTGGAGCATGGAATGCCTGATGATTTGACTGGGAATGCTGACCGTCCTGATAAAAATGTAGATGTCCAAGTCGGGGATGCGGAGTGTACTTCGGACAAAGTAAGGGAACCTGACTTTTGTCCTGAGGAAACCTCGACTCTGAGGAGATCTACCCGATCTATGGCAGGACATCATTCTAATAGTCACAAATTACCTACATTTGTGGCTCAACAAGAACTGAGTGGACATGTTGTAAATCCTTCAGGATTGGCTGATGGTAGTAAAGTGCAGCTTCTGTTAATTCAAATGTTAGCTGGAGTTAAATCTGAACCCTGATTTGTATTTACTCATCCCAGTGTTATGGTGTTATATTGTGTATCACTATATTCAGTTGTTTTAACAAAATATAGTTGATATTATATTGTCACAACTGTTATTATGTAGTAATATTTATCATTATATATCCAGTTGTTATATTTTAACAAAATATAGGTGGTATTATATTGTCAAGCGTGTGTTATCGTGCAGTATTGTTTATCACTATATATTCAGTGTTATATTGTAACAAGATATAGTTGATATATTGTCGGGATGACAATGTTTAAGTAGGGGAGTGTGAATGAGTAACTAGTGTTCGTCTCGCATTCTTAATTATATATTGTGTATTGTGCCGACAGCATAGTTAGCCATCCGCACCCTTCAAAATATGCTACAGTTTTTTTTATGGCCGCCTGTTTCTTTTGACAGGTTACCGGAAATCGTCGGTTGTGTTTACAATTGCCGGCTGCTATTTCAAGTGTTATTCTTAATTGACTACTGATGAATGCGATGCTGTGTGGAATGTCACCCGGTTGGTAGCAAGTGCTGTTGCGTTCCTGTTATCATCAGCATGTCCATTGCATAGGCATACTTTTTCATGTCTGGTTATCACCTGAGCTTGGCACTACACGGGGTTAGGGTCCAGCTCTATTAAAAAGAACATTCATGTAGCTCATCTGATTCGTCTTGTTGTGACATTTCTGAGATGATCTGCCCAGCGCGTGCTCGCCTCCCCTCACATAAGCTACATCACTTACTGTAATTGCACATTTGTTTAAGCTATGACATGATCAAATGCCAAATAAATTATCCTCAATACATACTGCCAGGGAATGAGGGACGCCAGTAAGAATATTGTGATGTTGTCCCTCCAGATGCAGCAGCAGTTGCACGTTATTGGTGCGAAAGGTAGCCTACCTCTGATTTAAATTGATCCTAGAGAATTCCATCACTTTCAAACTCGCAGGCACGTTTTTCCAATTGAATTAGATCTACAGGTTTCACCACCCAGCACAGCTTGTTTCGTATGTAAATGTACATTCTTGACACTATGCTCTAAATTTGGCTTTGTGACTAGCCCATGACGTCACTAATCATTATCTACCGTGGCAAGCACCCGAAGCGGCTGTTATTTATATAACTTTACATGGTATTTATGCATAGTTAGGGGAGAAAGATGACACCTCCACGCCGGTATCCTCCATAACTACCAACTTTGTTGGGAAACTAACTCATCAAGGATTGTGGGCTGACATTCGCATACAAAGGCCTTCTTCAAATTAGAAACTGCTTGACATCCTCAGACGAAGACAACGCGATCTTCCCAGGAGCTTACCATAGCTACGTGGAATGTACGTGGTCTGACTGCAACATCCACACCTTAGGTGCAGACTGTGAACGCTATAACATCGATATTACATGCATTCAAGAGACTAAAGTATGTACCCACTCAGAGCAGCAACTTCAGACAGGCCATAAGCTACTACTCATGGAGCAAAAAGAGGCCACATACCGGGGCTTAGGCTTCGTAATCGGTCCAAGGCTCTTGGACAATGTCATTAGTTTTTGATACATCAGTGATCATGTTCCATTCATTGACCTGGCTGTACCAATGCGAAAACGCACCAGCACTAAGTGTCTCATAGGCAATGCATATGGCCTAACTACTGAGAAAGCCAAAGAGAATCCAGCAATATTAGATTCCTTCTATGCAATCTATGTAGAACTGAGCTCCGCCATTACAAACCCAGCCAGATGGCAACTACTCGTGTGTGGATATTTCAACTCCAACCTGACTAAACTCGGAATTGTGGACAAAAGTTCAGGACTCAGCTTATGCATGGGGTCGTATGGAGAGGGCACACGCAACAGCAATGGAGATGCACTGGTGCCATTCCTTAGTTCCAATGGCATATTTGCCACAAATACGGCTTTCAAACACCCATGCTGTCACTGGAAAGCATAGAAAGAACATATTGCTGATTGCAAAGACCCAAAAGGCTTTAAGGCTACAACAGGAATCTTCAACCAAATGGTCTTCATACTATGCAAACCGGGAGCAAAATCCTGACTTTGTAATGCTCGTTCCTATGGAGGCGCAGACCTCAATTCCGACCAGAAACCAGTCATTACACGCATTTAGATGAACCATCTATATCTAATGTTTAAACGTCATACCAGGCAAGCGGGTAGAGTCACCTACAACCTACCCAAGCTCATAAGAGACACTGACAATCAAATGTCATACAAAAAGGCCCTCGGGGCAGATAGCTAACATGGACGTCAGCTCCGATCCAAACCAAGCTCTAACCAAAATAGTGAAATCTGTGGAATCATCACCTACTTACACCATAAGTGTCCTAAAACCAACCAAACTAGGTATACTGATGACTCTGTAGTAGTAAAACTATCGAACTATCAGCAGGGTGGAAAGCGCTACTATCAAAGTGGCCAAATCGAAGACCACACCAAACTACACTGGGAAAGCAATAACATTCTGTGCCACCTTAGTGAACGCTTAGATTTTGCTATTCAACAAGCAGACTCCCTAGCATATGAAATCACTGCCACGAATGACTGCTACAAAATGTTTCTGCCAAGCCAAGCCCTGAGAGTTATTGACTAGACGCCACCACTCACTGCACACAACTCTGAACTTCTGAAGGACACTTTATCAGGACTGACCTGGGCACAGCTTAGCCAATTCGATAATGGTTCAAGGAACAGTTCACTGACCACGATGATGACCCCTTGCACCCATTCCCAGGGTACACCAGGCCATTACTAACACCAATTAAATAAGCAGAATTTGAGTAGGCACTTAGCGCCCTGAAAAATTGACATGCACCTGAACATGATAGCATGAGAAATGAACTTTTCAAATATGCAAGTGACATTATTTCAAAACCAATCATGAACCTAATCAATACAGATTTTATACACCACCTTCCCACCGATGTTGTACAGCAAGACACCCTTATCGCGCTACCCAAGCCCAAGAGGCCACCTGGCCCTCAGTCAATCTGTGGCCCATTGTGCTCCTCAGCAGCACACAGAAAATCCTATTCAATGTTACTGTATGCCGCATCAGAGACAAGATCGATGACTTCACCGGATCATGTCAAAGTAGCTTCAAACTTGGGCACAGCTTCGCAAACATTGTATGGGCTCAACGTGTGCTTGTGTCAGTAGTCATGCCCACACAAGCTGAGCATTCACATGCCATGAGCATTTGACACACTTAAACGCTCACAGATCCTAGATGTACCACGCCAGGCCAGTTGCAATATCTACGACTAGTGAGACTACTATATCCTACTTGCAGACACTAAGCTGAGAGTACAAGTCATGTCATCAATCGGCTCCTCACAGGGAGATGGGGTATCCCCTGTGCTTTTCATCTATTACCTTGCTGGTGCCTTGAAATCTGTGCGGGAAAATTCTACAATTCTACACCCACCATTCCCAGCCCACCCCCACCCCAGTGTATGTACTGGGTATGCCGCTAGAGATGCAATATGCCGACAATGTGGACTTTATAGACGAGACTCTCCCAGTGGATGTATTATGGGGAACACAGCGTTCTAGTCTCTCTGAAAGCTATGGATTCGTAGATCAAAGATGGCCGTGACAAAAAGACTACGTTCATACAATGTAACCTGCGTATCCTTGATGCTGTATAACTGTAACAGCAGGGCAGCTCCAAAGGCAGCTCTAGACAAACTGGATACCTGCGACTGCAAAAACCTACGCAACATCACTGGACACTGATGGCTAGACAGCTTATTTTCCAACGATGCACTAAACAAGATGTGCAGTACATCGCCACTGCCTGTACAGGTCGCCCAGCAAAGATGGTTCATGTTTGGCCATGTGCTAAGGATGCCAGAAGAAACACCATCACAGAGAGCCTTGGAATTCGCCCTACGGAGAGCCAGTAAATACAAAGCCGGGAGCGCATCATTGCATAAATCTGCTAATCATTCGGTGAGGCGACCTGAAGAAGGCAGGACTCGGTACACTCGAATCAAGAATGGGCCTGAGGAAGCTAAAGATTGTGGCTGAGGACAAGACACAGTGGCCAAACGTGAAGAAGGACTCATTCCAGCACTAGGATGTTTCTACCACTATAGCCTCAGAATACAGTAATAACACATACTAAATAATGCATACTTTTAGCAACGTGGGGGGGGGGGGAGTTAGAGAGCTGGAGAGCAAGAAACATCCCAAGATAAATAAAAACACATAGTTTGGCCAGCATAGTTAAAGGGGCTATACCTGATAGAGCTATAAATTTAATATATGGAACCATGTCCATAAACCGCTTCCAGTGGATTAATACTCTCATTTTAACATCAATTCTTATATATATATATATATACGATTACGCAATATCCAAGAAGATGCAAATTATGAATTTCTCAAATATAAAAAATATAAATATAAATCTGACGGTCGCCTGCATCTCCGTTTTGCAGAGAAACCAGAGTATTCATTACTTAGCGGCGGTTTGCGACTCATCGCTGGTCTTATATAAAAAAAAATTTTATACCACTTATTTGTTTGATGTCCAGATATTATTTTTTGCGGCGGGTATTTCTGTGATGTTTCCGATCGCCAATCACTGTGGCGTTAGCATTTTTGCTGTCACCGGCGAACTGTCTGGACATATTTAAGATTTTCTGTGTTCTTTCTTTTGGATTGTTTCGTAAATATAATGCTTCCCTAAATTAAAAACTCATACGCGCACATGAGTTTCCAGAGAAACAACAAATAATACAAATATGTGTGACAGGGTCGGAATTTATGTATAAAAATTAGTATGTACTAATAATACACCGGGACCATTATATTAGAGCAAAAATACTGAAATTTCCAAATTAATTTATATCTCTAGTGTAATGCATCTTTAAGCTGGTGGATTTTATTCAAGCTCTATCAGCCGTAGGAGAAGCTGCCGTCGCCATCGTCATAATATTGATTTACTTACGATGGTACTTAAATGGGGTGGGGTGGTGGTGGGGTGTGGTGGTGAGTTTAAGCGGCCATCACATTTGCAAAATTGATACAGAGCGAGTGATTGAATTAGAGTCGGTACTGATATCCGAGAAGTTTTCCACTTGTTACATAATTCATTTTGACATTTGACGACTGACAATAGTTAGTCGCATGTTAACATCATTTAGCTAGCTTTCTGAAAGTTATTGAAGCGGGTCCTGCTGTTGACGATCTATTTCCTCGGAAAGAAGCTAGTTCAAACTTACATCAAAGCATTATAATTAGATGCTTATTGAGGGATAAAATTCTAGTTCCCACGGCAGACGTAATCTTTCACATTTAATACCATTCCAAATATCAGCGTTTCCCCAAATAGGATTTGTTTTTTCAATTTCAATGGTAGATGAACACATTCCCATTTTTAGAAAATAGAATTTGTATTCGGTCTAATTAAATAAGCGGAGCGTCCATTTGTTCAAATCTTTAGTCACATCGCCTGTGAAAAACGAATATCAATAAATTCAGCATTAAACACGAAAATGGGTCTCAGCCAAGGAACACGTCTCAATCAAGGAACAAACCAATCTTGGTCGCGGCACTAGTCTCAGTAAATGAACGAGTCTCGGTAAGGAGACGAGTCTCAGTCAAGGAACGAGTATCACCCGAGGAACGAGTATCACTCAAGGAACTAGACTCAGCGAAGGAACTAGTCTCATCTACGGAAATAGACTCAGCCAAGGAACTAGATTCAGCCAAGGAACACGTCTCAGTCAAGGAACTATAATCAGCCAAGGAACTAGAATCAGTCAAGGAACTAGATTCAGCTAAGGAACTAGAATCAGTCAAGGAACTAGATTCAGCCAAGGAACTAGAATCAGTCAAGGAACTAGATTCAGCTAAGGAACTAGATTCAGCCAAGGAACACGTCTCAGCCAAGGAACTAGAATCAGCCAAGGAAATAGAATCAGTCAAGGAACTAGATTCAGCCAAGGAACTAGAATCAGTCAAGGAACTAGAATCAGCCAAGGAACTAGATTCAGCCAAGTAACTAGAATCAGTCAAGGAACTAGACTCAGCCAAGGAACTAGAAACAGTCAACGAACTAGACTTAGCCACGTAACTAGTCTCAGTCAAGGAACGAGTCTCAGTTAAGGAAAGCGTCTCAGTCAATGAGCGAGTACCAGCCAAGGAACTAGTCTCAGCTAAGTAACTAGTCTCAGTCAAGGAACTAGTGTCAGTCAAGGAACTAGTCCCAGCTGGGGAACTCAGTCAAAAAGTGTAAAATGTTGCAACATGTGCATACATCTAAGAAATACACAACTCTTTCCCACGCCTCTTTAATATTGAGTCACAACACTATATATGGGATATTTTTAATTAGTATGATGAATCAAAGCAATACATTATATACCTAACATTAGTGTAGCACGGATCGACCAGACAGGTACTGACCATGCCAGCTAAGCTGGGTACGGGACGGCCATTCAGGATTCACTCCAAGCACGCCCTCCCTGAGTAGGATAGTATGCATGTATAATTCCTATGAGAGAGGTTTTCATTAAAAACATCTAAGTCCGTTAGAATGCGTAGTGTGCATGCACGCGCGTCAGAGCTTCCCTGACAACACGTGTCGGAATTGGGACAATGTGTATGCCTATAGTGTACCGAGTTGGTACTTGTGATTTCCTTAAATCATATTATTCTCGTCGTCCTTCGTACCGGTCAGGACCAGAATAAAACGAGGATTATAGAACTTTTTACCATTTTAAAATTGGACCCGAAATGGCCGAGTTACCAACAAAACTCCCGTTAAATATTCAAATGCAGACTATCGACTAAATAAAATAGAAGAGCTTAAGGCTAGGATACATGGGGATGGGGCAACAGATATAATTGGAATGACAGAAGTATGTCCAAAGAATTGCAGATACCTGCTAACCAAACCAGAATTGCAAATAGACGGATATGACTCGTTTGTCAATGACTGGGAAACATCAAAAGGCAGAGGAGTTGCATTGTATATAAATGAATCCCTACACGGTGTCGAATAAAGAGTTGATGAAAACTTCCAAGAAGCTATCTGGGTGAAGATTGGACTACCAGGGAATGATAATTTACTGGTGGGATGTATATACACCTGTGCAAAAGTTAAGCACCAGCAAAAACAATAGAACGTAGAAACATGATGGTACAACTAGGCTGCCATACTTTTTGTCCCCGCGTTAGCTGACATAATTCCAAGTACGAAATGCACATGCATGCATGACTTCACGCCGCTTGATGTCCGTGCGTGGCGGGAAACAGCACACGTGTTCAGTTATGTAAAAGTCCAGTTTGAGGTGTAGAACATTACATACAGATTTAGGAGACAAGATTAGGAATTTTGTGTTCATGACCGTGGTTTATTTGTACAGAGAGAATTAGCTCTTGATTGTGAACCGCTATGGCAAGACGAAGGTTAAGTGATCGTGTGAAATGGCAAATCATAGGCATGCATACCACTGGTATGTCATGCAGAGAGATTGGCAGACAGCTGAACATTAACCATACTGTAATCAGTCGTTTGATTGCAAAACATGGGCAAACTAACGAGGTGAAGGACAGGCCTAGATCTGGAAGACCGAAGAAGACTACTGCCCGTGATGATCGAGCCCTAGTACGCCTTGTTAGGAGATCTCCATTCACCAACAGCAGAGTGCTCAGCCAGCAATGGGAAACGCGCAATAGAGTGTCAATGTCTACCGTCAAAAGGAGACTGTATGCTGCTGGCATGAAAGCTAGGAGACCTGTCAGACGTCCTCTCCTCACTGCACACCACAAAGAGGAGCGTCTGAGGTGGTGCAACGAAAGAAGACACTGGAACATGAGATCCTGGAGACGGGTACACTGGTCCGATGAAAGTCGGTTCCTGCTTCATGCCACAGATGGTCGAACTCGTGTATGGAGGTCCAGACGCACGGCGTACGACCAACGTAACATCATGGAAGAAGTTCCATTTGGTGGAGGTTCCGTTATGATATGGGGGTGCATCTCATTTGATTGTAAGCTGGATCTGTTGACTGTACCTGGAACACTAAATGGACAAAGATATCAAGATTCCATACTGGATAGAGTTGTGGTCCCTCATTTTGTAAATCATGCACCTGGAACCCACCCTATATTCATGGATGATAACGCCCGACCACATCGTGCTAGAGCTGTGCACGAATACCTCCGCCAGAATGCCATCGAAACCCTACCATGGCCAGCAAGGAGCCCTGACATGAACCCTATTGAGCATATCTGGGACATTCTGGGAAACATGGTGAGAAGGAGGGATCCTCCTGTGCAGAACCTACAGGAATTAACAGACTCACTCCATCTTGAATGGCAACGAATACCACAATGGCGTATCAGTCGGTTGGTGACCAGCATGAGACGTCGTGTCCAGGCCGTCATCCAGGCACAAGGTGGATATACCCGGTATTAATAATGACAGTCTCAGACTCGTGCACAGATGTTAAACTTCGTTTTCAGACACCATTAATGACAATCTAGCCACGTGTGTCAACTGTAGGGCAATAGTTGTCAGTTGTGTCAACGTAACCATATTCAGGCCTCGTTTTCAAGTTCAAACAAAAACATACAGTGTTTCTCCACCATCATAATCAGCATTCCTCTAGTTGCATTATTACCTCTTGCACTAAGATGGATGGGTACATACATGTTTATGCTATTGCTTTCTTCATAGCACATGAATATACCCTCGCATGTGCGTAAAAATAGGGTGGTGCTTAACTTTTGCACAGGTGTATATATAAGAGCCCCAGCGGCACTGCAGAAAATTTGGAGGATTTGAAGAAAATGCTCAGAAATATATCGAATACAAATAAGAAGTTCAAACATATCATGATTGTAGGGGATTTTAATTATCCAACTATAAATTGGCATGACTGGTCGGTAAAAAACGACTTGGATGGGGAATCATTCATTGAATATATAAGGGATTGCTATCTATAGCAGCATGCCAAGGATTACACGAGGTGTAGAGGGAACAATGAACCAAGTATATTGGATCTTATCCTTACAAATGATGAATTAGTAGAAGAAATTGAATACCAAAGTCCATTGAGAGCCAGCGACCACTGTGTAATTACCTTTACTTATGAACTACAAGGTGAGCAAAGATGCAATAATACAGAGGTAGAATTTTTTCAAAGGTAATTATGAGGATATGAATGCAGACCTAGGGCTGGATTGGGAGGGATTATTAGAAGCAAATGATCCAAATACAGTACTGGACACATTCCTTGAAAGGTTTAACACGGCCAAGGAAAAGCATATCCCAAAGATCAAAGGCGGAAACAGTAACACATCCAAATATTGACATATACAAGTTAATGAAGATATTAGGACTAAAATAAAAAGGAAGCACAGATGTTGGCAAAGATTCCTGGAAACAAGAGATGAAGTGAAGCATAGAGAATAAACGAGAGTGAGAAACCAATTTAAAGGGCTAATACGTAAATCTAAGCGAGATAATGAAAAAGAGATAGCCAGGAATGCCAAAGCTAACCCCAAGAAATTGTGAAAATATATAAACTCAAAGAGGAAAGTAAAAAGTGGCATCTCAGAACTAAAGGTTGTTCAGAAAGAGAGGATAACTCAGATTGCTAGTGAAGACATAGACATGGCTAATGTACTGGTAAACCTTTTCACTAGCGTTTTTACATGCGAACTACATGGTCCAGTGACAGAATCCCAGAAACTAAACCCAGAATTTGAATTCTATGACAAAACATTCACCCAGGTTGATGTGCTGAAAATACTAAAGGGAATAGACAAAACCAAATCACCTGGTCCAGATGGAGTACATCCCAAAGCATTAGCAGAGCTAAAAGATAGTTTGAGCATGCCCTTGACTATTATATTTAACAAATCTATAGATAAAGGGATAGTACCAGACAAGTGGAAGACAGCCAACATCACAACAATTTGCAAAAAGGGGGCCAAATCTGACCCTTGAAATTACAGTCCAGTAAGCCTGACAAGTGTATTGTGTAAACTAATGGAAAAGCTAATGCGGTCAGAAATAATAGAACATATGAAGAGAAACAATTTCTTCAGCAAAAGACAATTTGGTTTTATGGAAGGAAGATCAACAGCACTGCAACTACTAACGGTACTGGATGAATGGACAAAGGTGGTGGACAAAGCGGGACAAATAGATGCCATATATATGGACTTTATGAAGGCATTCGATGCCATCCCACATAGGCGACTCATCAGCAAGCTCAGGAAATATGGTCTAAGCGAACGTATAATACTATGGGTACAGGACTTTCTTTCAAACAGAAAGCAATGCGTCATGGTCAACAGACATGTTTCAAAAAACCACCCAGTAACAAGTGAAATCCCACAAGGCAGTGTTTTAGGGCCTATCCTGTTTGTGATATACATTAATGATCTTCCTGACGCTGTAAGATCTACATGTTATCTCTTCGCAGATGACACAAAAATCTACAAGCAAATCAGATGCAAGAAAGATGAAATTGAGTTTCAAGAGGATCTGGACTCCCTTCAGGAGTGGTCCTAATGTCTGTTCTAATATGGTGCTTGGACAGTCTCAAGCTATGGCTTCTTGTGCCTCTATTCTCTGCCAAGATCAACAGCCCCTCAGAGGTTTCAGGATCATATATCTCATGGGTGAGTTTATAGACCTCAATCATGTCTCCTTTCATCCTTCTGTACCGCATTGTGGGCATTTTCAGTCTCGTCAGCCTATCGATATAGCTCATGTTGCTTAGTGCTGGAACGTGTTTGGATGCTCGCCATAGTACATTTTCTATTAGGGCTACATCCTTTTCCAGATGAGGGCTCCACACACATACCGTATACTCTAGGTGAGGTCTCACCAGGGCCTGGAACAACTGCTTAAACATTTCCTCATCTAAGTAAGTGAATGTTCTTCTAATTAGCGCGATAATGTTGTTCGCCTTGCTAACTTGGGCTCGAATGTGGCTTGAGAAGGTTAAGTTCATGTCTACTGTGACCCCAATGTCCTTTTCCTGTTGTGTGTTCTCAAGATTTATTAGTGTCCCATCTTGCTTGTAGAGGTGGTAGCTCTTCTCATCTGGGTGTTTTTCTCCCTTGCTCTCTACCGTCAGTACTTTACATTTGTTTGGGTGGACCACCCATCGACACGTTAGCAGGATCCGACTCTGGGCAACTATTGGAAGTTTCTGAGTGGTGAGAACTAAAGTGCCGATTTACATACATCTCCCCCACCCCACCCCGTATCTTCGGATACTAGTTAGTTAGATACCCCCGCCAATGTAGGAAGCACTGCGAAAAGAAATAATAGTATGTGATACCGGCCTGCAGTGCATCTCTGGCCATTCTGGAGCTTAACCCTAATGACAGTTAAACGTTAATTCCGTAGTACGTGGTGACGGATGAGATACAGATCTCCATCCAATTCGTTGTAATGTCTGAGTGAGATTTTGGAACCCACTATGCCCTTACAGGAAGGACGCTAGCGGTGGATAACCCGTCTCTTTATCCACACCATAAATAACATGTCGCTTTCTAAAACTTGCTTCTGTGAACTGTAAAACATGTCTGATAATGTTATATGTGGTTGCGGAACAGTAGTGACCGGATTGTTATTTGATTCGGAAGCTACTGCCTCGTAACATGTACGCACGCTATCTTTCGGAGGTAGATGCCATGCAGGGAGACCTACGGGAAGCTGAGCATCTTCACCTGTTAGATAAGCGTATCTAAAGTAAGGACCCTGTCACTTGCGACCAAAGTTTGTATTCGTTTCTAATAACTAAATCGTAGGTTAGAATGTAGTAAAAGGCCCACATAAATAAAGCAGAAACTACCAATGCAATAACTTTGGACCTACATAAGACAGTGACCTGTGAATTCTTCAGAAATCATTCTTCCCGTCTTCACATAAAGCAGCGTGCATCACATTAATTATGGCTTTACTAGGATTTTCAGAACTTAACATTTTCTGTTTGAACAAAAGAGTGGCCCTTTTTGCCAACTCTTTTCCTCCGCTTCGGCGTTGAAGGCATTTGTGACGGAGGCCTGTGTGAGGCACTTTCCTCTCGCAACAACAACATTTTTTGTGTGTGTGTTAGGGGTGGAAATAGTTTATATTAAACTACCAAGTGTCCTCGATGCAATGCTCCCTTACGGGGATACCTCTGCGGATTTACGGATCTGTGTGGTACCTTCAGCGAAACCACGTAGAAAGAACACCGGATGGCTCTATGGTCTGTATTATTTGCTCATTACTGTCAAACGAGTGATATTGTTTGTATAGTATATATTAATTTGTAACTGTTTAATTATTATCATTTTGTCCGTGTTCCTAAATTAGGATGGACCGTCATACCGGTGACACTAATAGTTGGGATGAGACCACGTGGTTTAATCTCAGCGGCAATGGTCACACGGTCCCACTGGAATGTAAACATCCCACCGACTCAAGAGGTCGGTCTTTGTACTTTTCGGAGAGACGTGTTGTGGGCTTAATAATTTGCCAATTATTCAAAGCATTATCGCTTCTTGCTACATCCTGTTAACCTACCTCTGAGGTGATGAATACAGTAATATAATTGTGCATACACGCCACTGTGCCTCCATAGAACTCAATTCACATATAGATAACATCATATAATGTGCGTGTCCTGTACAACTTTAAAATATTTTTTCTTTGCTTATTGTCGCTTGAAATGATGCCATGGGGTCTTTTAATAACAGAGGGTTGAATATGCTGATCCCATGAGGTCAACATGTTCTGTTTGGTTTCCAGACCGTGCAATCTGCTTGTCAAGAGTCATCGGGCTGTTTGTCAGAAATCTGTGTGATGTTTGTTCAAGCAATTGGCCAGCTTCCGAAATCGATCATATGCCATTCAAATTCTCTTGTCTAATTCTCCTAGACTAGATCTGATAATAAAGGATGGCACACTGAGCCGTACTAACTAATAAACACTATTCATTCTGAGCGCACCACTATAAAAGTATGTTTTGTACTGGAGGCTAAGGATGGATTATAATGAATACTCAGACAATATTTTTATCGAGACAAAAGCGACTTTCAGTATCACTGTTTTGACAGCAATCAGCACCTGTAATTATATAGCAAGTTATTTTTCCAAGAATGAAAGGTATTAATAGCCTTAATCTCCATGATGAGTATCGGGAATGTCTCGTGTGAATATATCCTAGTCACTTGGAAGAGACTTTAAACGTTCACATAGGCACATTAGCCATAGCAGATCTTGTCAAGAAGATGGCGAGAAGATGAGAGAATAGCATAAGAATAGACGATACTCTACTATCACGTAGTTTGCTGGTCGATATGTCTTATCATTGTCAGAATATTTACGGCTTAAGCGACAAATGGCATAACACTTATCGGAATTAATTGTAAGCACACATCTGTTAAGCTCGATCTAATGTAGAATAAATGAAAGAATAGTCTCTGAGTCTAGCCCACTTAACACTTCAGACAAACATTCAAACACCATCTAGCTTTGCATTGAGACCATGAATATCTAGCCAACTAATACATGCATGTTCTACCTTACTTTAAATGCGTATGCATAAAAACATAGTTTTACGCCTGCTGATTGTTTCGGAAATAGTTGAATGAGGGTTGTTACTGCTGAAACAACTTTAAGTTCATAATAAGGATGGACCTCTCTGCGATGTATAAACTGTTTGTGTAGCTTTCGTTTCAACCCTGAGTTCCCAGAATCACAATGTTAGAACCATCATACAGGAAAGCCATTGAGTATTTTGAAACGAATTTGAGAGCTTCCAGTCAAATTAGTTTCAAAATACTCAACATAATATTTATAAAATCGTCAAGGAAATTGGTTTTTGGCCTTTCGTTTCGAAGGGTTAAATACTATCTAATACAACGTTTCTCTTCGTGTACGGCCATTAGTTTCAGTTTTCGGACAATGTGACTCATTATTCTAGAAAACAGATTAACTAACCATAGCGGACAACAGTTCATGGTTAAACTAACATGTACTGAAATAGGACTATTTTTTCAACCACCAAACGTGTTGTAACGCGAGTGGTGCAGCGCGAAGGTCTAAACATCTCCTCCAAATTAACATACATGCGTTTTTACAATTGAATTAGATTTGCAGGTTCCAGCACCTGGCACGCATGGCATCGTACATAAATGTGAATTCATCTCACGATACGTTGCTTAGGCGGGCTTTGTGACTAGTTTATAATGTCATTAATCATGTTATCTACTGCGACAGGCATGGGAAGCGACTGCTATTTGATGCAGCACTGCATGGTATTTATGTCTAATTACTGGATAATGCATATATTTAGGAACGTGAGGAGAGCTAGCCAGCAAAGAAACAGCCTATGATTGATGAACACATAACGTTTAGCCATCATACATAACTTCATTCATTTGGTCGTCGTCATCGTCATCCTCGTTATGCTATTCTGCTCCGCCTCCATCACATTGCACGTTTTCCCATCTACTGACAAACATGGTATTGATTTACATACTATTGCACATAAATGGGGCGGGTGAGCTTAAACGGTTATCACATTTGCATAGTTGATACAGAAGGATTTATTGAATTAGAGTCGGTACAGATATCTGACAAGTTTTCCACACGTTACATAATTCGTTTTGACATACGACGATTGGCAAGTGTTATTCACGTGTTAAAATCATTTATCGAGATTTCTGCACGTTATTGAAGCGGGTCCTGAGGCTGCCGATCTATTTCCTAGAAAAGATGTTCGTTCAGACACACATCAAACAGATATAATTAGGTACTTATTGAGAGCATAAATTTTAGTTTCCACGGACACATTACTTCTCACATTCAACACTATTCATAAAATCAACGTTTTCAACGAAATATTTGCTCTTTCAATTTCAATGCAAATGAAACATTCCAATTCTTAGAAAATATAATCAATATTCGGACTATTCAAACAAGCAGAGCGTCGGTTTGTTTAAATCTCTCGTCACTTTGCCAGCCTCAACTGGACATTAATAAAATTATCGATAGACAAGTGAACGCATCTTAGCCAAGGACCGAGTCTCCGTCAAGGAGCGAGTCTTGTCTAAGGGCCGAGTTTTCGGCAAGGACTGAGTCTCAGTCAAGGACGAGTCTCAGCCAAAGAACTAGTCTCAGCCAAGGCATGGTGTTATGCCACCACATGATCGTTTACCGCTTAATACGCATCACCGAGTACAAAGCTCTGATGAATTGCATCTCTGGACAACTCAGTTAAATGTGTTGTATATGGCAATATGATTAATGTGTATAGTTCCTCATGGTATATAAAGAAAAGAGTTGTACATAATAATTCGCTCGAATCTTGGAATTGAGTAGGTACATAAACCACTCTTCCTCGAATCATATAAGTAGTGATGGCGGTCAGCGTGATACATCTAACCAGAATTCGCAGAATACCTGAAATCATAATCCCGAATGAGTCACTATTTGTCTTCAGATTCCCGGATTTCTTATAACCATACATAATGCATCTACTAAACGATGAGTTATTCCTGACAAAATAATACTATTACAGTACATCCACATTCAGGACAAAACAATGATGCTACAGTACATGCACATTCCTGACAAAATAATACTATTACAGTACATCCACATTCCTGATAAAACAATGATGTTACAGTACATCCACATTCAGGACAAAACAATGATGTTACGGTACATGCACATTCCTGACAAAACAATGATGTTACGGTACATGCACATTCCTGACAAAATAATGATGCTACAGTACATGCACATTCCTGACAAAACAATGATGTTACAGTACATGCACATTCCTGACAAAATAATGATGTTACAGTACATGCGCATTCCTGACAAAACAATGATGCTACAGTACATGCACATTCCTGACAAAACAATGATGTTACAGTACATGCGCATTCCTGACAAAACAATGATGTTACAGTACATGCACATTCCTGACAAAGCAATGATGTTACAGTACATGCACATTCCTGACAAAACAATGATGTTACAGTACATGCGCATTCCTGACAAAACAATGATGTTACGGTACATGCACATTCCTGACAAAACAATGATGCTACGGTACATGCACATTCCTGACAAAACAATGATGTTACAGTACATGCACATTCCTGACAAAACAATGATGTTACAGTACATGCACATTCCTGACAAAACAATGATGCTACAGTACATGCACATTCCTGACAAAACAATGATGTTACAGTACATGCACATTCCTGACAAAACAATGATGTTACAGTACATGCACATTCCTGACAAAACAATGATGTTACAGTACATGCACATTCCTGACAAAACAATGATGTTACAGTACATGCACATTCCTGACAAAACAATGATGTTACAGTACATGCACATTCCTGACAAAACAATGATGTTACGGTACATGCACATTCCTGACAAAACAATGATGCTACGGTACATGCACATTCCTGACAAAACAATGATGTTACAGTACATGCACATTCCTGACAAAACAATGATGTTACAGTACATGCACATTCCTGACAAAACAATGATGCTACAGTACATGCACATTCCTGACAAAACAATGATGTTACAGTACATGCATATTCCTGACAAAACAATGATGTTACAGTACATGCACATTCCTGACAAAACAATGATGTTACAGTACATGCGCATTCCTGACAAAACAATGATGCTACAGTACATGCACATTCCTGACAAAATAATGATGCTACAGTACATGCACATTCCTGACAAAATAATGATGTTACAGTACATGCACATTCCTGACAAAATAATGATGCTACAGTACATGCACATTCCTGACAAAACAATGATGTTACAGTACATGCGCATTCCTGACAAAACAATGATGTTACAGTACATGCACATTCCTGACAAAACAATGATGTTACAGTACATGCGCATTCCTGACAAAACAATGATGTTACGGTACATGCACATTCCTGACAAAATAATGATGCTACAGTACATGCACATTCCTGACAAAATAATGATGTTACGGTACATGCACATTCCTGACAAAACAATGCTGTCAGGGTACATGCACATTCCTGACAAACAATGATGTTACAGTACATGCACATTCCTGACAAAATAATGCTGTTACAGTACATGCACATTCCTGACAAAACAATGATGCTACAGTACATGCACATTCCTGACAAAACAATGATGTTACAGTACATGCACATTCCTGACAAAATAATGATGTTACGGTACATGCACATTCCTGACAAACCAATGATGTTACAGTACATGCACATTCCTGACAAAACAATGATGTTACAGTACATGCACATTCCTGACAAAACAATGCTGTCAGGGTACATGCACATTCCTGACAAAACAATGCTGTCAGGGTACATGCACATTCCTGACAAAACAATGATGTTACAGTAGATGCACATTCCTGACAAAACAATGATGTTACAGTACATGCACATTCCTGACAAAATAATGATGTTACAGTACATGCACATTCCTGACAAAACAATGATGTTACAGTACATGCACATTCCTGACAAAACAATGATGTTACAGTACATGCACATTCCTGACAAAATAATGATGCTACAGTACATGCACATTCCTGACAAAACAATGATGTTACAGTACATGCACATTCCTGACAAAATAATGATGTTACAGTACATGCACATTCCTGACAAAACAATGATATTACGGTACATGCACATTCCTGACAAAACAATGATGTTCCGGTACATGCACATTCCTGACAAAATAATGCTGTCAGGGTACATGCACATTCCTGACAAAATAATGATGTTACAGTACATGCACATTCCTGACAAAACAATGATGTTACAGTACATGCACATTCCTGACAAAACAATGATGTTACGGTACATGCGCATTCCTGACAAAACAATGATGTTACAGTATATGCACATTCCTGACAAAATAATGATGCCACAGTACATGCACATTCCTGACAAAACAATGATGTTACGGTACATGCGCATTCCTGACAAAACAATGATGTTACAGTACATGCACATTCCTGACAAAATAATGATGTTACAGTACATGCACATTCCTGACAAAACAATGATGCTACAGTACATGCACATTCCTGACAAACAATGATGTTACAGTACATGCACATTCCTGACAAAATAATGATGTTACAGTACATGCACATTTAGGACAAAACAATGATGTTACAGTACATGCACATTCCTGACAAAACAATGATGTTAGAGTACATGCGCATTCCTGACAAAACAATGATGTTACAGTACATGCACATTCCTGACAAAACAATGATGTTACAGTACATGCACATTCCTGACAAAATAATGATGCCACAGTACATGCACATTCCTGACAAAATAATGCTGTTACAGTACATGCACATTCCTGACAAAACAATGATGTTACGGTACATGCACATTCCTGACAAAATAATGATGCTACAGTACATGCACATTCCTGACAAAATAATGATGTTACAGTACATGCACATTCCTGACAAAACAATGCTGTCAGGGTACATGCACATTCCTGACAAACTATGATGTTACAGTACATGCACATTCCTGACAAAATAATGCTGTTACAGTACATGCACATTCCTGACAAAACAATGATGTTACGGTACATGCACATTCCTGACAAAATAATGATGTTACAGTACATGCGCATTCCTGACAAAATAATGCTGTCAGGGTACATGCACATTCCTGACAAAATAATGATGTTACAATACATGCACATTCCTGACAAAATAATGCTGTCAGGGTACATGCACATTCCTGACAAAATAATGCTGTTACAGTACATGCACATTCCTGACAAAACAATGATGTTACAGTACATGCACATTCCTGACAAAATCATGATGTTACGGTACATGCACATTCCTGACAAAATAATGATGTTACAGTACATGCACATTCCTGACAAAATAATGCTGTTACGGTACATGCACATTCCTGACAAAACAATGATGTTACAGTACATGCACATTCCTGACAAAACAATGATGTTACAGTACATGCGCATTCCTGACAAAATAATGATGCTACAGTACATGCACTTTCCTGACAAAATAATGATGTTACGGTACATGCACATTCCTGACAAAACAATGATGTTACGGTACATGCACATTCCTGACAAAATAATGCTGTTACGGTACATGCACATTCCTGACAAAATAATGCTGTTACGGTACATGCACATTCCTGACAAACAATGATGTTACAGTACATGCACATTCCTGACAAAACAATGATGTTACAGTACATGCACATTCCTGACAAAACAATGATGTTACAGTACATGCGCATTCCTGACAAAATAATGATGCTACAGTACATGCACATTCCTGACAAAACAATGATGTTACAGTACATGCACATTCCTGACAAAATAATGATGTTACGGTACATGCACATTCCTGACAAAATAATGATGTTACGGTACATGCACATTCCTGACAAAACAATGATGTTACGGTACATGCACATTCCTGACAAAATAATGATGTTACGGTACATGCACATTCCTGACAAAACAATGATGTTACGGTACATGCACATTCCTGACAAAATAATGATGTTACGGTACATGCACATTCCTGACAAAATAATGCTGTCAGGGTACATGCACATTCCTGACAAAATAATGATGTTACAGTACATGCACATTCCTGACAAACAATGATGTTACAGTACATGCACATTCCTGACAAAATAATGATGTTACAGTACATGCACATTCCTGACAAACAATGATGTTACAGTACATGCACATTCCTGACAAAACAATGATGTTACGGTACATGCGCATTCCTGACAAAATAATGATGCTACAGTACATGCGCATTCCTGACAAAATAATGCTGTCAGGGTACATGCACATTCCTGACAAAATAATGCTGTTACAGTACATACGCATTCCTGATAAAACAATGATGTTAGAGTACATGCACATTCCTGACAAAATAATGCTGTTACGGTACATGCGCATTCCTGACAAAATAATGCTGTTACGGTACATGCACATTCCTGACAAAATAATGATGTTACAGTACATGCACATTCCTGACAAACAATGATGTTATAGTACATGCACATTCCTGACAAAACAATGATGTTACAGTACATGCACATTCCTGACAAAATAATGAT
Source organism: Chaetoderma sp. LZ-2023a (assembly GCA_034401795.1). Lineage (NCBI taxonomy): Eukaryota > Metazoa > Mollusca > Caudofoveata > Chaetodermatida > Chaetodermatidae > Chaetoderma > Chaetoderma sp. LZ-2023a. Next base: position 32,407,209 of record CM067374.1, read on the forward strand.
GTTACGGTACATGCACATTCCTGACAAAATAATGATGCTACAGTACATGCACATTCCTGACAACACAATGATGTTACGGTACATGCACATTCCTGACAAAACAATGATGTTACGGTACATGCACATTCCTGACAAAACAATGATGTTACGGTACATGCACATTCCTGACAAAACAAAGATGTTACGGTACATGCACATTCCTGACAAAACAATGATGTTACAGTACATGCACATTCCTGACAAAATAATGATGTTACAGTACATGCACATTCCTGACAAAACAATGATGTTACGGTACATGCACATTCCTGACAAAACAATGATGTTACAGTACATGCACATTCCTGACAAAATAATGATGCCACAGTACATGCACATTCCTGACAAAACAATGATGTTACAGTACATGCACATTCCTGACAAAACAATGATTTTACGGTACATGCACATTCCTGACAAAACAATGATGCTACAGTACATGCACATTCCTGACAAAATAATGATGCCACAGTACATGCACATTCCTGACAAAACAATGATGTTACGGTACATGCACATTCCTGACAAAATAATGATGTTACAGTACATGCACATTCCTGACAAACAATGATGTTACAGTACATGCACATTCCTGACAAAACAATGATGCTACAGTACATGCACATTCCGGACAAAATAATGATGCCACAGTACATGCACATTCCTGACAAAACAATGATGTTACAGTACATGCGCATTCCTGACAAAATAATGCTGTCAGGGTACATGCACATTCCTGACAAAATAATGATGTTACAGTACATGCGCATTCCTGACAAAATAATGCTGTCAGGGTACATGCACATTCCTGACAAAATAATGATGTTACAATACATGCACATTCCTGACAAAACAATGATGCTACAGTACATGCACATTCCTGACAAAACAATGATGTTACGGTACATGCACATTCCTGACAAAACAATGATGTTACAGTACATGCACATTCCTGACAAAATAATGATGTTACGGTACATGCACATTCCTGACAAAACAATGATGTTACGGTACATGCACATTCCTGACAAAACAATGATGTTACGGTACATGCACATTCCTGACAAAACAATGATGTTACGGTACATGCACATTCCTGACAAAACAATGATGCTACAGTACATGCACATTCCTGACAAAACAATGATGTTACGGTACATGCACATTCCTGACAAAATAATGATGTTACAGTACATGCACATTCCTGACAAAATAATGATGCTACAGTACATGCACATTCCTGACAAAACAATGATGTTACAGTACATGCACATTCCTGACAAAATAATGATGTTACAGTACATGCACATTCCTGACAAAATAATGCTGTTACGATACATGCACATTCCTGACAAAACAATGATGTTACAGTACATGCGCATTCCTGACAACATAATGCTGTTACGGTACATGCACATTCCTGACAAAATAATGATGTTACAGTACATGCACATTCCCGACAAACAATGATGTTACAGTACATGCACATTCCTGACAAACAATGATGCTACAGTACATGCACATTCCTGACAAACAATGATGTTACAGTGCATGCACATTCCTGATAAAACAATGATGTTATGGTACATGCACATTTCTGACAAAATAATGCTGTTACAGTACATGCACATTCCTGACAAAATAATGCTGTTACAGTACATGCACATTCCTGACAAAACAATGATGTTACAGTACATGCACATTCCTGATGAAACAATGATGTTACGGTACATGCACATTTAGGACAAAACAATGATGTTACAGTACATGCACATTCCTGACAAAACAATGATGTTACAGTACATGCACATTCCTGATAAAACAATGATGTTACGGTACATGCACATTTAGGACAAAATAATGATGTTACGGTACATGCACATTCCTGACAAAACAATGCTGTCAGGGTACATGCACATTCCTGATAAAGCAATGATGTTACAGTACATGCGCATTCCTGACAAAATAATGCTGTTACAGTACATGCGCATTCCTGACAAAATAACGATGTTACGGTACATGCACATTCCTGACAAAACAATGATGGTACAGTACATGCACATTCCTGACAAAATAATGATGTTACAGTACATGCACATTCCTGACAAAACAATGATGTTACGGTACATGCACATTCCTGACAAAACAATGATGTTACAGTACATGCGCATTCCTGACAAAATAATGCTGTTACAGTACATGCACATTCTTGACAAAATAATGCTGTTACAGTACATGCACATTCCTGACAAAACAATGATGTTATAGTACATGCGCATTCCTGATAAAACAATGATGTTACGGTACATGCACATTCCTGATAAAACAATGATGTTACAGTACATGCGCATTCCTGACAAAATAATGCTGTTACAGTACATGCGCATTCCTGACAAAACAATGATGTTACAGTACATGCGCATTCCTGATAAAACAATGATGTTACGGTACATGCACATTTAGGACAAAATAATGATGGTACGGTACATGCACATTCCTGACAAAACAATGATGTTACAGTACATGCACATTCCTGACAAAACAATGCTGTTGCAGTATATGCACATTCCTGATAAAACAATGCTGTTGCAGTATATGCACATTCCTGATAAAACAATGATGTTACAGTACATGCGCATTCCTGACAAAATAATGCTGTTACAGTACATGCGCATTCCTGACAAAATAATGCTGTTATAGTACATGCACATTTAGGACAAAACAATGATGTTACATTACATGCACATTCCTGATAAAACAATGATGTTGCAGTACATGCACATTCCTGATAAAACAATGATGTTACGGTACATGCACATTTAGGACAAAATAATGATGTTACGGTACATGCACATTCCTGACAAAACAATGATGTTACAGTACATGCACATTCCTGACAAAACAATGATGTTACAGTACATGCACATTCCTGATAGGTACATGCACATTTAGGACAAAAAATGATGTTACGGTACATGCACATTTAGGACAAAATAATGATGTTACGGTACATGCACATTCCTGACAAAACAATGATGTTACAGTACATGCACATTCCTGACAAAACAATGATGTTACAGTACATGCACATTCCTGACAAAATAATGATGCCACAGTACATGCACATTCCTGACAAAATAATGATGTTACGGTACATGCACATTCCTGACAAAACAATGATGTTACGGTACATGCACATTCCTGACAAAATAATGATGCTACAGTACATGCACATTCCTGACAAAACAATGATGTTATGGTACATGCACATTCCTGACAAAACAATGATGTTACAATACATGCACATTCCTGACAAAACAATGATGTTACAGTACATGCACATTCCTGACAAAATGATGATGTTACAGTACATGCACATTCCTGACAAAATAATGCTGTTACGGTACATGCACATTCCTGACAAAACAATGATGTTACAGTACATGCACATTCCTGACAAAACAATGACGTTACGGTACATGCACATTCCTGACAAAATAATGATGCTACAGTACATGCACATTCCTGACAAAATAATGATGTTACGGTACATGCACATTCCTGACAAAATAATGCTGTTACGGTGCATGCGCTTTCCTGATAAAATAATGCTGTTACGGTGCATGCACAACCCTGAAAAAATAATGCTGTTACGGTGCATGCACGTTCTACAATATTGCGGTTTCATGCATCCAAAAGTAAGAAGATCTTTAGCAACTGAAATATGTGATTAATAAAATAATAGTTAGATTGCTTATTAAAAGTTACGCAATCATTGGTCAAATACGGATAATACATCAGTTGTCTCAACGATGTAATGACTACTAAATAGACGGTTGAACGGACATCTGAAATCATATAAGAGAGATTGGTTTACATTGGATTGGCGTTGATAGAGCTACAGCATATTATTTTACTCGTTAAGCGACTATCCAGTAGTAATTGCGAGTGATGTTTGACGAGGCAGTTCATTAGAGTAATTCTAGCACAAGACCACAGCTCGTTTGGAATCTTGTGTTCACATCAATTGCTGTTCAAGGATATTGAAAAGATGGGATAAGTAACAGCAGTGCATGAGCCCGGGCATAGACTTCTTTTTGGCGTTATCGGAAACATTTTGCTGAACCACATAAATATATCGTACTCTACATGAGCACCTGATGAACAGAGATAATCTCCCTGCGACAGGAACATTTTGCAGTACCAGAACATTTACTGTATGATAGGAACCTACTATAGTGACGCGTTACTGGATGATAAGATCTTATTATAGGGACACATTACTGGATGATATGATCTTATTATAGGGACACGTTACTGGATGATAAGATCTTATTATAGGGACACGTTACTGGATGATAAGATCTTATTATAGGGACACATTACTGGATGATAAGATCTTATTATAGGGACACGTTACTGGGTGATAAGATCTTATTATAGGGACACGTTACTGGGTGATAAGATCTTATTATAGGGACACGTTACTGGGTGATAAGATCTTATTATAGGCACACGTTACTGGGTGATAAGATCTTATTATAGGGACACGTTACTGGATGATAAGATCTTATTATAGGGACACGTTACTGGGTGATAATATCTTATTATAGGGACACGTTACTGGGTGATAAGATCTTATTATAGGGACACGTTACTGGGTGATAAGATCGTATTATTTGGACATGTTACTGGGTGATAAGATCGTATTATAGGGACATGTTACTGGGTGATAAGATCTTATTATAGGGACACGTTACTGGGTGATAAGATCTTATTATAGGGACACGTTACTGGATGATAAGATCTTATTATAGGGACACGTTACTGGGTGATAAGATCTTATTATAGGGACACGTTACTGGATGATAAGATCTTATTATAGGGACACGTTACTGGATGATAAGATCTTATTATAGGGACACGTTACTGGATGATAAGATCTTATTATAGGGACACGTTACTGGATGATAAGATCTTATTATAGGGACACGTTACTGGATGATAGGATCTTATTATAGGGACACATTACTGGGTGATAAGATCTTATTATAGGGCCACGTTACTGGATGATAAGATCTTATTATAGGGACACGTTACTGGATGATAAGATCTTATTATAGGGACACGTTACTGGGTGATAAGATCTTATTATAGGGACATGTTACTGGGTAATAAGATCTTATTATAGGGACACTTTACTGGATGATAAGATCTTATTATAGGGACACGTTACTGGATGATAAGATCTTATTATAGGGACACGTTACTGGGTGATAAGATCTTATTATAGGGACACTTTACTGGATGATAAGATCTTATTATAGGGACACTTTACTGGATGATAAGATCTTATTATAGGGACACGTTACTGGATGATAAGATCTTATTATAGGGACACGTTACTGGGTGATAAGATCTTATTATAGGGACACTTTACTGGATGATAAGATCTTATTATAGGGACACGTTACTGGATGATAAGATCTTATTATAGGGACACATTACTGGATGATAAGATCTTATTGTAGCGACACGTTACTGGATGATAAGATCTTATTATAGGGACACGTTACTGGGTGATACGATCTTATTATAGGGATACTTTACTGGATGATAAGATCTTATTATAGGGACACGTTACTGGATAATAAGATCTTATTATAGGGACATGTTACTGGGTGATAAGATCTTATTATAGGGACATGTTACTGGATGATAAGATCTTATTATAGGGACATGTTACTGGATGATAAGATCTTATTATAGGGACATGTTACTGGATGATAAGATCTTCGCGCAATACTGGAAAATGAGATCTTATTATGACATTTTACTGGGTTTCAAGAGGGGTTCTTACAGATATATTGCATGCACCTACGTGAATAGCCTACTGGATACACTGATGGAAAGAATGCAAAGAACAAATTGACATGCATTAGATAGCAACCACCTACAGCAACATTTTTATCGATGTGAACAGTAGCTAGATGCAAGAAAATGCCACCACTACAGTTAGCATGGCTGCTGTCTTCGTATGCCAACAATATACACACTGCCTCCACGTTGGCTTCTAAAATATGTACATACATCTAATAAATCTACATACTCGCATCTTTCCCGTTGTGTTTACAACACTATATAACTGGAGATTATAAACTACCATTCTAAATCACAACACTATTTTGTATGCTAAGCGTTAAATGATAAGTCAGTGCTTAAGCCTCTTCTGACAATGTTCAGCGAGAGGGCGATGCTTCATTTTGAAAAAGCATACCCCCATAGAAACTGACGAATTTTAGATTGTTGTTCAACCTATATTTGAGTGATTATAATACTTTTACTTGTATTCAAAGCAATATCGATTACTCCCTACATCCAGTAGACCCGCCTCTGACCTGGAATTGTACAGTATTACACATTCTTGTGCATACGTGGCCAGTGTGTGTCCATAGAGTTGACTTAACATGGAGATAACATAATATGTACATGTTCAGTCCAACTTCAAAAGATTTCCTCTATTTATTATCCCTGGCATTGATGCCATGGGTTCTTTTAATAACAAACAGTTGAATACGATGATCCCATGAGGTCAATATGTTCCATTTGATTTTCAGATCGTGCAATCTGCTTGTCAAGATTCATCGGGCTGTTTGTCAGAAATCTGTGTGATGTTTGTTAAAACAATTGGTCAGCGTCTGGAATCGATCACATCTAAAACATGTCATTCAAAACCTCTTGTCTAATTCTCTTCCAGTCTAGATCTGATAACAGAGGATGGCACGCTGCATAGTACAAATCCCACGTTTAATTTTTCATTCTGACCCCACCCATTTTACCCCCAACTCACGGAAAGTTTGTTTTATACATGAGACTAAACACGGATCATAATAAATAGACTGAAAATGGTCTTCCGAGGCAGAGACGACTTTCAGTCTCAATGTTTTATGAAGCAACAGCACAGTTTATCGCATAGTAAGTTATTAAGACAAGAATGAGATCCAGCTTTAAATTCCATTTTGTCTTCTTGCTGTCAGATTTGATTACAGTTGAAGGTCACACATCTGGATGGAGCTGGCTAGGTTAGCCAGGTTGTCTGTATCACCGTATAACTTGTCATTGAGGGATGTTGTTGATGGCCAGTGGCTGTTGATGGCCAATGACTACGCTGTTGTATTCCATTATCAGAGATAAGAAAATCTACCCCGAACATAGTCACTGGAATGCAATTCTAAATGTTCACTTAACCGCATTAACCATAAAAGATCCAGTCAATATGATGCCGAGAAGATGAGAGAATAGGCTAGGAATAGATGACGATCTACTCTAACTAGTAAGTTGGTTTGGTTTATTACTGGTCGAATGTTTGATCATTATGATCAAGCAACCAAACACCTACTGTAATTGATTGTAAGGACCCAGTTACTTAAGCTATGTCGTTATCAACCTCCTTCTGTCTGTCTTCTGTCATCAACTTTTTATTTAAAAGACTTCTCAAGAACCACTGGACAGATTTCAAACAAATTTGGCAGGAAACATCCTTCGATCATAGGGATCGAGGTTTGTTCAAAGAAAGCCGATGGGCCAATTTGTTGGCGGCCATCTTGGATTTTGGCAAATTTTTAGAAGCATCTTTACAAAATATTCTCCGAGACTCCTTGCGGGATTGATTCAACACTCACTAAAAATCATCTGGGACAAGAGCTAAACCAAGTTTGTTCAAGGGAACTTTATTCACCAAAATGCTTCGGCGGCCATCTTGGATGACCTAGTTTTCGCAAAGGCGGCTTCATCTCCTGAACAGCATAATGGATTAGGCTGAAATTTGTGAGATATAATTAGGTACTAAGTGCCATTAAAGTTTGTTTGTTCAGGGGATGTTGATCCATAAAAATGGCCCTGTGTTCCAATCAAAATGTAGCGTGTTTGGTGGCCATATTGGATTTGTACAGATTGTTGGGCATGCTGATTTCAAAGCTACCATTTTAGAAACTTTTGGCTACACATTTTGGCGGTTACATGCGATTATTTTCCCGCCAAAAAAGTCCCATACTAAAGCAATGAGATTTAAAATGTTTTCTTCATTAGAACCTCTGGGCTGGTTTTAATTATTTTTGACAGGAAGCATTGTTAGAGCATAGCGATGTAAATTTGTTAAAATTTAGTTGATCGGCCAATTTGGCTGATGGTCATCGTGGATTTTGGCCGATATTTTTAACGTCTTTAAAAATCTTCTCTGAAACCGCTTTGTGGCTCGATTCAAAACTCGTTAAACATCTTGTAGGTTAACAGCTGAACCAACGTTGTTCAAGGAAAGTCGATTGACCAAATGCATTTGCAGCCATCTTGGATGACCTAGTTTTCGCAAAAATAACTTATTCTCCAGAAACGCTGAATGGATCGGGTCAACAATTAGGAGATATGATTAGGGCCTAATCGCCATTAAAGTTTGTTCAGTTGAATTTGATACATAAAAAACACGGCCACCATGGACCAATCAATATGTAGCATGTTTGGCGGCAATGATTTGATTTTATTATTTGATGGATTTTGACGCCGAAATTGGTTTTGTATAAGTTTTTTGGCAAGTTGATTTCAAATTTGGCATTTACGAAACTGCCAGAGAAAAGGATTGGTGGCCATCTTGGATAATTTTTCCGCCAATTCTTGTTGAGAACGACTGGGTCGATTTCAGCTATATTTTGGCAGGAAATACCCTTATGGCACAGAGATCCAAGTTCGTTGAAAGGAAGCTGATTGGCTAATTATCTTGGCTTCTTCTCGAGAACTGCTGGACCGATTTAAACCAAATTTGGTAGGACAATCCTTGTTCTTGTTGCATTTCTGGGCACACTTTAGTGTTCTACTTATAGGCGATAACCTGTCTAGTTGAAATGCTTCGGCTCCAGGTGCGCAATGCAGGCCCTTTGGGCCTCTTGTTTTTAATCTACACTGTACCTGGGTAGCAAGGTGACCAGATTTTGAAATTTTGGGAACGGTCTGCTGACAAAGGATGGCATATACCAAAATGATCCTTGCACCATGGAGAATACCATCTCACTAGACATCCTTGTGGATCTGGATGTTAAAGGTCACTTTGACCTTGAAATGTAGGTTAAGGTCATAATTGTAAAGAATCGTGTGTATCTGCCTTGAAGAAAATCAGATTTAAGTGCCATTCTTTAACGTATCGTATCAACTGAATTACAGAATACATATATATATATATATATATATATATATATATATATATATATATATATATATATATATATATATATATATATATATATATATATATATATATCCTTATGCTCGAATTCAACATAGGGCAATGCATTTAGCTTAGAATAAAAATAAAAATTATTGTAAAGAAAATAGACGCATGTCTATGTTAATGGATAGTGGATCCCACACTAATACATGCTGAAGATTTTGGTTTTGATGTTTGTTACTGTCATAGGCAAATCCATATATTATCTTTGATACTGTGTATGTTCTTGTTTTAAATTGCCATGATCAAGGGATTCCACAGACTGATGCAAAAGACAAGACTGCATCCAAACGTCAAACCAAAGACCGATTATGAAAAATATATATGTCAGATTCGAAGCGAAACCGAACCTCTAGAGAATATTAAATCTACAGATAAACTTATAAAGGCATTGCATATATGACAAGCTGACACAGCAAACGCATTGCATGTTATATAAATTGTGACACATGGTTAGAAAACAAGATACCAAAGTGACATTCCAGGCGTTGCAATGCATACATACAACAGCAGCTCCATAAGCTTGTGGCCATAAGACAGTAACACCAATATCTCAACCTATAGCCCATCTACAGAAATCAATGAGCCTACCTAGTACGTGTAGTAGCGAAATCAAAACACGACCGTCTACATAAGAATTTTATTGCAAAAAGATGTTTGCTATTTGTGGCAAAACTCCATCTTGTGGACATTTACTATGCCGTTCATTGCAATTAGAGGCATTCGAAGAAAAAGGCAGATGTGTATGTGATTGCAGTACTGAGCATGTTCTAAGGTGGTCTGTAGCAAAGAATATAATGTTAAATCAGCATTTAGATACACTAAGTGGTATGCAAACTAACATAGATGAGTGACGGTCGGCCATACATTCCTTTGACGAAAGTGCCAATTAATGATAACCCAACCGTCATCTTATGGTTAATATGTATGATGGCTAATAATTTTCAGAGATTCCTGTTCTATGAGCTGGAGGCACATTGGAAAGAAGCTGACAAGATGTTACCATATCTCACAGCGGCCGCTCGACCAGCAGTCTCTACTTACGTGAAATGAAACAGCTACCAACAATTGGTGATTTAGTTCATAATGTAATTATGGAAAGGGCTTTCGCATGGAGATAGACAGAGAGAAACCACAACGGCATATCACCAGACATGCTGTTAAAGCAGACGTGGCATGCATATGCTAAGGATGGGTTTGTATGGGATACCCTTCAATGTGGTGACATGAGCAAAGTAGATATACACGAATCCATCACGCCTGCAAGTAAGGTTCGGGTAAAGAATATGCTCCATGTAAGATCTGACACAGATGTACCACGGTAGCGGCGAAACCAATAACAGCAAAATGGGTCCATGGCACACTTAATCAATATCGGCATTGGTGCAGTTACTGATGACCAAGTACAGAATGACCTAATCAATTTTGATGCCATACGCCTCCAAGAAACATTTGCCTCTGACCCAGAACGAAAATTGCCAAGCTGAACACGTTTCATGTGCAATAAATGACGAGCGAAAAGTTGCTAAAGCCATTTCAGAAAAGCAGACCTCACACTTGATAATAATGGCACGGATTGTATGTAGCATGTGGTGGACAAGCTGGTCCATTCCATATCATTACTGGACCTGAATGCAATGCGGTTCCCCCTTAACAAACGACAATCAGATGGCATAAAGGTAACCTTTGTTAAACACTATTGAGAGAGACTGATTCACCTGTGATGTATGGATTACCTGAGGAAGATGTGCAGAACAGTTGGTGTTATGGATGTTATGCATCTAATTCGGAAATGGTTATTGTTCTGTAAGGTCAAACTGCATGACACAATCGCAAACAGGCAAACCATATAAAGCTTCTAACCACTTTCCCATGTGAAACAACAACAATTCTTTATTTCTGTAGTGATTCATATGAATAGATCGGTTTGAAGGAAAGTGGGAGTCAACATCGAATTGAAAACCACGTCTTGAAAACCTACGAAGTCATGGATGGGTTTTCCGTTCTCGATCCAAATGTTTTCTTTACAGTTTCCATAAATAGTAACAACTGGAAACAACATTGTCTACTGAGTATATGGACTTGTATATTCTGTCGTACTTCGCTGGTGGACCCAGTCATACAACTGAAACAGTTAAAGTCACTAACATCAATGCTTAATCAATCCCGCGGAGAGGCGGATCAACATGTCATTCTTCATACACTTTATACTGCAAATAGATTTTAACATGTAGCAATGATCCTGATGTTATATGCATGATAACCGACTGCACTGTCATGACTGTCGACACATCATCCAAAAACTTACAAAAGACGTACTGCTAAATATTTTGAATATAATTGGATCGGAAGGCTTTGCTAATTTTGCTATCCACTGAAGCACTCTTTCCCAATCTAGCGTGCACAGCACTTCATGAAATATCAAACACTCCCCGTTCGTAATTCATTTCCACATAGTATCGCTGCAGAGATTATACATCTACTTTTCCATATCAAATTGGTAAAATCAGCAAGCCACAGCATAATTAATAAAGTAATGAGTCTACTACCCTCGTGAGAATAAACCCAGGCTTTTGCTCTAAAGCTTGGATATCCTGGCATTTTCGAGCTTATTCCGAGCTCTTTAATCCAGGAAAAGTCAGGAGCTTTCTTGCTTGTAATATATTGTCATTTCCTGGGATTTTCCAGGTTCCAAAACCAGGAAAAGCTCAGGACTGAAAGCATTAATAACATACTGGGCTTATCCAGAGTTTCCCTGGCTCTCAAATGCCTGGAATAGGTTGGAAAGGCCCGGACAGAAAGTGGCAAATGAATATGGCAGGACAAGCCGGGAAAAGCCGCGAATGGTAATAATGTATATAAATTTGAAAAAGTTAAAAAAGTTGGAGCTTTTAGTTAGAGCTGGGATATGCCCGGACATTTGATATTGACATGAAATTGACGCCGAACTCATGACTTGCTTAATTGGCGGGAAATTTAACTCTTTGTTTGAAGAAATCCAGTGCATGGGACATTAGTTATAATATACATGTAGGTATTATGTTTACCGACTTTAATATATTAAAAGCACTCATACAACCGTTAGATGGAATACTTAGGCACTATTAACGTTATAATGGAAGTAGACATATATTGGAAGGTATGCATTTATTACTTAGCTAAAAGGCATTGGTTGCGTTACCAGTTTGAAGAATTTTAAAGGAAAACAATCGGACAAAATCCAAGATGGCTGGTCGCCAAATTGTCCAATGGCCGAAAGATGCTTTCTGCCAAGTTTGTTTGAAATCAGCCAAGTGGTTCTTGAGAGATTGCTTAAGGGAAAAGTTGATGGACGACGGATACTGCTGTAAAAGGCAATGTACGGGACTAATGCAGACCAATATATTAGAATAACAGAATGAAGAGGTTTTGAGTTTCTAAGTTCAGCTAGGCACAAGTGAAAATGCTCCCACTAACTCACTCGGTATTTGAGGAGTACTTGAAGCATACTCATGCCATACTTGTTGATACATGTGCCCACATATCACAACTAGATCTACCATCGTTTTCTGAGTATGACTGGAAACTTCGAAACGACAAAACTCTTCCTGTTGCGATAACGTCCGCTGCATGGTCAGCAAAGACGGGAATAACTTTCACTTGTATGTCTTGGAAAAGCTGTAAAATAAACTGTTCTTGTAAATAAAGCTTGGTATTCCCTGCACTGTTGAATACAAGTACACATGATCCATTGTGAAATGAAGCTGTGTCCGAATAACGGAAACACTTGTTTATGAATCTGACGGCAGTGATCAAATTTTTTTTTGCTTCAACTTTCACTTCGAGGTTTCAAATATGGTCTGAGTTTTGAAACAATAGCAAATATCAGCACTGGACAGTTAATAAACCTTTGTTTTAGTTTGTGCACATTGTCTGAGAAAGTCAATGTGTCACGTGATTCGTGCTTCTATGTCAATTACTGGTGTTTCCAGTAGTCAATATAAAATATGTGACATTCCTCAATACATCGTCTGAAACAATGCCAAGATAATTAACACATTTTGTGATTAGTCCGAATAGTGATGGTATCATTTCTGTTCCTGCTTTCCTCCTGTCTGTGCAAGAACTGCGTTTTGCCATTAACAAATGGAAGGATTGAAACAGTTGAAAATACATATATCCGAAAAAGTTGGTCCCGATCCCAGGATGATTCATAATAAGGTTACCTCTCCGGGATGTAGAAATTGTTTGAGTGCAGCTTTCGTGACCATCTCGGTCACTTCAACCATGGACAGAGACGAGGGCTACCGTATACCAGCAGTCTACCAGTCCATGCTGTCACGTGACTCCACAAGATCTGACCAGATTGACGTTGCCAGTGACCGTCAGTTAGTGCTGAAGAAGTGACCGAGATGGTCACTAAAGCTACACTCAAACAATTTCTGCATCCCTGAGAGGTAACAAATTTTTCCTTATTATAACAAAAGTTGAAAATACGTTTAGTTTGTGTAAATAATTCGCGGAAGACTAAATATATTATATGGAAGCATGAAATGTTTGTTGAATACAATTAGTCCATAGTACAGCCATTGGAAATTCTGCATAGTTAATGTATTTAACCTTTTCATTCCTGAACACCCGGATTTCAGTTAAGCCATACAGGAACAGCATTGAATGGTTTAACTAGTTTGACGGGAAGCTGTTAATGATTTTGCTTTGGCAGAAATGTCAAACACACGTGTTTCAAAATATTCAACATAGCAGTTCATATTTTGCAAATAATACGCGGAATCTGGCTTAGGGGCTTAAAAGGGTTAATCTGAATATTGGCCTATTAAGTCTAAGTCACCATAGAACATACTATTATTCAGCAGGAATGATATACCTAGCATAGCACATCTCTAAAGGAATGTAGAAGCGAAATACAGTGATTTGCTTTGCAATCGGGACCTTGGCCAGCATTTCAAGGTTATTGTGACCTTTAACACCCAGATTGGCAAGGATGTCTAGTAGGATGGAATTCTCCATACTGCTGGAATCATTTTGGTATATGACATCCTTTGACAGCAGAGCGGTCCCGAAAAAACCCTACCTCCTCCCCAGGTACTGGGAGAGAAAGATGTGAGGGATGACCAGTACAAATCTGGTAACGTTGTTGCTCCCGATGCTGCGGGCGTCGCATGTTCTTGGCGCCTCTGATTTAATCTGGTCCTAGATAATTCACTCTCTTTTAAAATAGCATGCATGTTTTACAGGTGAATTATATCTACTACAAGTTTCAGGGCCTGGTATGCATGGCTTCGTACTTAAATGTCAATCCCTGGCACTATCATGCCTATGCTGTGCCACGCATGATTTTGTGACTGGCCTATGAGGTCATTAATCATGTTAGTACTGTAACAAACACATGTAACAGGTGATACGTGTTAAACCGATGCATGGGATCGCTCTATAATTACTGAATAATCTATAGATTTAGGGCCATAAAGAGAGTTAGCGAGCGAGAGACTAAGCTGGTACCCGACTCCAATTGCTCATAATCACATCCTGAGCCAGAGAATCGCCAGCCAGGGAATGAGGAGTCGGGTACCAGCCTAGCGAGAGACAGACAAAAATCGATCAAAACACAAAGTTTGGACATCATTGTTAAATTTCCTTTGGTGCATTTTATTCGAGTTCTATATAGCAGCTGCGGCAGCCACAACAGGAGCAGCAGCCACAACGGCAGCAGCAGCCACCATCGCAACAGAAGCGGCACCAACGACGGTGGTGGTAGCAGTAGGAGACGCAACAGCAGCAGCTGCTATTGTCTTTGTTACTGTTGTCGTCGTCGTTGTCGTCGTTGTCGTCGTCGTCGTCGTCGTCGTCACCACCGTCGTCGTCGTTATTATGCTCAACCACCACATTACGCGTCTTCCAATCTACTGAAAAACATGTCGATGCTACATGCTACTTAGATTGTGTAGGTGAGTATAAAATGGCCATCACATTTACAAAGTTTATACAGAAGAGTGATTTATTTAGAGTTGGTACAGATATCTGACAAGTTTTAGATATATGTTACATCATAATCTCTTTTGCCATACGACCATTGACAATCATTCGTAACGTGTTAAAATCATTTATCTACTTTGCAGGACGTTATTGTACCTGGCGATTATTTTCCATAAAACAGGTTTTTACAAACATCAAACGGATATATAATTAGGTGCTTATTGAGACCATAAATTGTAATTAATTGTTTTTCACATTTGGCACTCTTTCTCATATCCAAGTTTCCCCAAAAAGACTTTATAAGCCACAGTTTGTCAAAGTCAGACTTTATAAGCCACAGTTTGTCAAAGTCAGACTTTATAAGCCACAATTGACCTTGTCAGTGCCAAATGAATAGCAATAAAATCCTCATTAGACTAAAAGAGGTCCAGTCAAGTATCTCATGCGTTTGGAAGAGTTTCTAAAGGCAACCTTCTAAAGGTGTTATGACTTGATACGCAATAATGAGTATACAGCTCTTATCAATGGCACCTCTGGACAAATCACGTAAGATGTGTGGTATATCGGAGAGGTTTCAACATATATGGGGTGACATCTTACCACACGTATCTCGTTATACCATGAAAAAGAATTGCCAATGTTTTATGGTCAAGAAAGTTACTCGTTTAACTTTATTTCTGTAGGTTCAGGAAGAAGCATTGTTGCCATTTCTGTCAGCATGGAACCGCCTAATAAACACTAACGTGTGTGCATCTGCTATGTTGCATAGCGTTCATGTGGCCAGCCTTGTAAGCGGCCAAACAATGATGCGCTCGGATCATGGAATTGTGCAGGTACAGAAACAAATATTTCTTGATTCCTGTAAGTAGTGACGGTGGCCGGTATGACATATCTACTCAGAATTGGCAGAATACTTAAATCATAATCTCAAACGAATCACTACTTGTCTTCAGATTCTCAGATTTCTTATAACCATACCATAATGTTTTGAGCATCTACCAAAATGTGAGTCTTCCCATGCATTAACAATGGACCTTTCCATTTCTAGCTATGCCCCGCCCATCACTAGTTAAGCTCCACCCACAACTCACCGTGTTTGGATTGATCGATCCCCGAGTGCCCTAGCTATCAATTTCCTGAAAACTATACTTTGTAACTAATTAGACTGGGCGCTGTTGCTGCCATAGGCAGCAGCAGCGCCCAGTCAAATTAGTTTCAAAATATTCAACAGAATATTTATTAAATAGTAAAAGCAAACAATTTGTACAACAGCCCATAGACCGTCATCAAATATGCGTTCGTGATGTACTTATCGACGTCATTCATGGCGTCATTCATTATGATGTCATTGTACACACCACGCAGTTCATTATGACGTCATATGATGGGTGGGTACTCTGGAAAGGTGAATTTCCATGAAAAATAATGCTATTACAGTACATGTATAATGTAGACAAAGTTAAGCGTATATGCTATGCAATCATTGGTCAAATAACGATAATATATCAGTTGTTTCTATGATATAATGACTAATATATCAACGGTTGGACGGACATCTGAAATCGTATAAGAGAGATTAGTTTACAATATTGGATTGGCCTTTGATGGAGCTACAGCATATTATTGTACTGGTATAATCGTAATCGTAATCGTAGAGTCCTCCTGTTTCAGAAGCACCTCTTGTGGAGTAGTTGTGACCTGTCGAATTGCAAGTTCCAATGTCAGTTGATTTAAACGACACAACGTTCATATTATTGAGAATATTAAATGGTTCCTTTTCACCAGTTTTAACCTGACAGGTGTATATGCTCCCACATAATCATCCCATCAGTTGGTTGAGCAACTTGTTTCTGACATGATGGGTTAAATGCAGGTAGTGTATAATTGTTGCGCTCAAAACTGACGTATGAGCAGTTCTTAATGAGTGAGTGCGGAGAAAGGATGAATGCTGCTAGATCGGTATGTTGTGTAGATGTAGTGTGCAATCTGGACATATTTTTGAACTGAGTAGAGTTATAAATGCTACACGGATGTGTTGTAGTTTGCAACAGGATGCTACGAAATGTACCTTTGCTTCTGGTTCAGTGTTACAGAGTTGACATTGTGGATTAACCATGTATTGACTGAAGATCACTTTGTTCGTCTGCAGGATGTAGGTGCCTGTCATTAATCCTAACTGTACAGAGGAAGCCCTTACTTTCGCGATGCTGGTTGAAATTGACGCGAGTGCAGGATGCGTCTTCCCTATTGTGAACCCTTCCAGGTTTAGGAATTTCAACAAGGAGTACAGTCTCGCTCTGATAGAAAGCTCTTCAGTCAAGTAGGATTCAATAGCAGTCTTTGCCATCTTCTTCCATCTGTATTTGCTTGCGGCGTTGCCCATAATGTAATGAATTGATGGGAGCCTGTATTGAGCTAGAATCTTCCGCGCATTGCTGAACCAGCTTTTGTCAACTTGGTCCTTCATGAATATTTGTCGTACACATATGTTAAATAGAATGGATTCTTCCTTACAACAGATATTTCCTAGGAGAGACAGAGCTTGCGTCAATGGGAAGAGTTCCCAACAGAATGTAAGGTGCTGGAAATTCTACCCTGTATGGAAGTGATAAGATCTGCCTTTAGTGACCTGCCATAGAAGTTCTGTAGTTGATCAATGTTGTTACGCATATGATGTGTGACGTCACAGTATATGTGTGATGTCAGACTATTCATGATTGAATTAATTTAGGGAACGTGGATATGATGGGTTAATCCAGTATGACCATTTATTCCCGCTCCACTGTTCATGTATTCCATACCTATGCTCATGAAATAAACATCTGATCGGGTAGTTCCCAATTCATATGCTAATTAGGCTCTTGGCTGTAACTGAATACCACCAAGTATAGAATAGTTCTTCCCACTATGTAACTCGGTGAACTATTGATCGATCTAGTGTTTTTGAAGTCGATGTTTGTACGGTAGACATTCAATATTACTTGAAATTAACATGGCATATTCTTTGCACATGACTGGCGCCGTTATGATTGGAAAATAGTTACTCTAGATTATATTATATTGGTCAATTTAATTGTATAATTATTAATCTTTCTTGTATAATTATTATTTTTTAGATTCTATTTTCCAGTGAATTTTATCAAATTTTTATATGATAAGATGGTCACCATTTTAGGCATCATATGGACGTCGGCGCATTTATACATCAAACCATGTGCTCGTTCATCAATCACGTGACAATGTTTTGGTGGGAAGATCGCCAACTCCCACTCATCAGTTTGAAACATATCTCTAAGCTGTTCACACGTCATCTAGGAGCCGCTTATTTTCCAGAGTCCACGAACTCACCATGTAAAAATGTTAACATAATATAATCTAATCGTCTTCAAACCAAATCCAAAAGCAAGCGGAACCTGGTGCCTTGCTTGGGTGGGTAGTAGTCTAAATTCTCTACCCGTGACGTCATCAATCTCATCACCTTCAGACAAAATCCCAAAGCAAGCGGAACCTGGTACCTTGTTTCGGTAGGTAGAACTATCTTTTCTACCTGTGATGTCATCAATCTCGTCATCTTCACGACGCTTTCATCCTTCTGAAATGTTCAGACTTTATTAGCGATTGCTGTCATCTTTTCGATTCTCCGCCATCTTTCAGCCTCGATCTTCTGTATCGGTATCTAAGCCGAGTTATCACACGAATCATCTCAGTGTCTTCGAGCTTATCAATTCAATATTTCGGATCATCTTAGTGCCTTCGACCTTACGGTTCATATTTCGGAATACAGAACATTCTTCCGGTTTCGTCATCCGTTTCTTCACGTGCGTTTTCACTCCCGGTGCCACGACATATCGGATCTTCATCTGTTCGCCTTCATTCTGTGACCGGACTGCTGTATTCAGCATATTCAAGGTATCTAAGTTTTAACTGATTTCTCAAAATTATTTACCGACCAACTCGCGTGCTGCAGAGACTGTCCAGAATTTTACTCATGTAACCAAATTTCTAGATTGGTTGAGTGGTTCATCAGTCTTTTGAATTACCAAATAAATCTCCTTATTATTATCCTACCGACTAGCGGTCAATTCGCTTTTAAATTCCCATTGAACTTGTAATGCATACTCCTTGAATTAAAATATGCATTCAAATTGATTACAAGTTTGCTATGCTATTTGGTGATTGCCGCTTTAATAAATTAACCCTTAATGAAAACTAAGGGCTGATTGATTAAAATTTCAATTGTCAGATTTCCAAAAATAATTTTCTTTCCGCTTATTTACATATTAATTTATTCAGTTTCTATATCCATGCTTATAACGCATCACTGACGCTTTTAAAATATAATAAATATAGCGTTAGTTCCTTACTCCATTCATACTATATCAATATCAATTCATTTACTTTTTTATCGTCTATGTAATGAATGAATGAGTAAAGTAGTTTTTTTTGTTTTCATAGTTTCATTTACAGAATTGTCTCTACCGCATGTAGATTAACCATCAATTAGTATCATTCCCAGATAGACGGATTTTCTGGTTCTGGTAAAGAAGTTTAAACCGCTCTTGTCTTTTGAAAGAGAGCTTGGAACTGTTTAACCTTAACTGCTAGAATTTGAATCGATGTATATCTGGATTGATCGGCCGTAATTTTTCTCATGACGATTTCAACGTCATTAGATAGATCAAGGCTATTATTGTGGTCGGTTAATGAGGAGCTTTGGTGGTGACTGAGCAACGAGCAACTTTGACCAAGTCCGACATATCTGAATTTTGATCATAACTTGATCACTGGTATATTGATACTATCGATCAAGTTTGGCCAAAAAGCAGAGACATGTGAGCTTTAAGTTTAATCCGGAAAGATCATCACCATTGTTTGCCATTATTCAATCCCAATAATCTAATTTGAGTTACAGCCATATCCATACCCTGTCCTCAACTTCTTTCATTAAATCCGGAATCCTTTGCATTGATTCGAAATCCTTCCTATGTCACATAGATCTAGTGCCCTGATATCATAAAATCTGCAGCATCAATATCCCTGTGATTCTTGATCCATTGATACTAAACATTCGAGCCATTTAATTTGCACCACTTTGGGCGATTTCCTGTTAATTTGAAACTTCGGATCCGGTCATCAACAAATTTGGTTCTTATTATTGCCCGGCTTTTGAGGTCATAGAGGTCAAATTAACACCTGGGTTGACATGCTCGTTGAGCCGTATAACCCCCATATTTGCTTCCATAGCATAACCATACTTTCTAGGTCATGACCTTGAAATAACCTTAGGGTCAAATTTGACATATCTGACCTAGATAACTCGACATTCCTATTGATACGCGTTAGTGTTAAGTTTTCTATACCATGAAGAAGTATGGGTATGACATATATGTCCAGTAGGTGAGAGGATGTTACAGGATCCAGATGTCCAGTAGGTGAGAGGATGTTACAGGATCCAGATGTCCAGTAGGTGAGAGGATGTTACAGGATCCAGATGTCCAGTAGGTGAGAGGATGTTACAGGATCCAGATGTCCAGTAGGTGAGAGGATGTTCCATTTACCCCATGTAATCCTACTCCCAGGAGCGAATACATAGCTCTCTGTGCTTTTGAAATGTGTGCTATGATAGTCAGATTTACATCAGTGATACTATTATCTCTATGTATGCCGAGATGCGGGATAGAACCACCTAGTGGAATCAATCTGTTGCTCATACTGAGAAGAGTTAAGAGAAGATCCTTTACAGTGGTAGTAGGAACACCACTTTTTGTGGGCTGTAGTTTGTAAAAGTGGGAATTGCTATACTGCTCTGCAATGTACAGTAGTCCTTGGAGGTTTTGTTTGCTATTAGCACTACATCGTCGGCACATTTTGTTGAAGAGTATTGTATCGCTCCTAGATTTTCACCAAGTTGGGATGAAGTTGTCTGGTCTAGAAGATCGTTTATGAAAACTTTGTATAGGTCTGTAGAAAGTATTTGTCCTTGACGAACTCCTTGCTGGATTACAAATGGTTCTGACATCTTGTTCAACCACTTTACTTGAGATGTACCTCCACGCTGTATGTTTGTGGTAAGTAGCCACAGTGAGCCAGTTATACCAATGCTATGGAGTTTTCTAAATAATCTTTCATGATTCACTGTGTCGAAGTATGCCTTCGCATCCAACATTGCTGTGTAGACATGGCTTTTAGCAGCACGGTAGTCTAAGACTACTTCCTGAAGCAGAAGGGCACTGTACATAGGTGAGACTTGGGCTGTGAAACCAAATTGTAGATTATGCTGCGTGTTAGATATCGTCTGACGCAACCGCTCATGGAGTACACATTCTAAGATTTTTGTTATTAGAGGGGTTACGGTAATGCCTCTATAATTTGTTGCCTTTGTTTTGTCATCTTTGCTCTTGTTTACTGGAATCAATATACCTACTTTCAGACTGTTGGGCGGTTCTCTGTGTATCAGGATGGCATTCAAGATTGCAGTCAGCCTTGTGTTAACGAGTCTACCTCCATACTTCAAATGTTCTGCGGTCAATCCTGTGATATCGGTGTTTTTCCTGAATTTAGATTCGAAATAGCCTGAGTGGTCTCTACTTCAGTGATAATTGGCAATTGTTCACAACACTTCTCAGCAGCATGTCATAACACTATATCGTCAAACTCCAACTTGCTTTCATCTTCAAATCGTTCGTGCTACTTGTTGTGGGTAAGACTAAGTTGCTAAACTGAGACGGCCATCCATTTATTATATCATCGTCTGTGTATGCTATATTATCTACGACTAACTGACTGATCTGTGTCATCCTATGCTGACGCTGCCTTCTAATCAAGCTGTAAAATAATATCCTGTCTGAGCTATTGACATCAATTATCTTTGTAGGTTATTGTCTCGCTTCTGTGCTGCTGCATGTCTCTGAACTTTACGGAGGTGAAATCTAGTGCTGCGGTGTTCTACTACTGCAGGATTACAGCTATCATGAGGTGAGCAAGAACGCTTCCAGTTCCAATGTGCTTTTTTCTGTGCTGCCACAGCTTCTGCAATTTCTTGACTGCACAACCTATTTGGACGTGCAGTTTTTCTTACTGTATCACTTGAAGAGCCTTCCCTGCTTGGTGTAAACCATAGCGTGACTGAATTTTGCTATTGTACTATGTAAATCAAACATGTACTCACTCTCGCGATTACAGTCTTCTAGTAGCGTTGTGATGGAGTTTTGCCACTTGATCGATCTTGTTCCAGTTCACGTTTGGAATACAATTTATGTGTATCTCCATTGTCCGTTCACTGACTGAATACTGCAAGGTTAATTTGATAAGATGGTGATCGGAGCTATTGCTATGTAGTTCTGCAAGACTGGTTACTTGTCCAATTCTGTCAATGGCATTTTTGTGTGATTAGGAAGAGGTCTATTGTGGAGACATCTCTACCATTTGGGTGTTGAAATGTAGGTCCTGAAGTCAGGTGCTTAAGCTTAAATTCTTTCACGGAGTTTTCATTTTGACACCATCTCCTGGACGTCTGTGACTGTCAAAGCACAGTTCAGACCCCCTGCTATAATGGTACGATGGGCGTGATGGGTACTTCTTTAAAATTCCATGAAGCTATTCTAAGACTTCCAGAAATTCATTTTCATTGACTGCTCTACCCCTCGAAGGCATGTACACGCATACTAGTAGTACAGGATATGGATTAGATGATAGCACAACACTTTGGATTCTACGTCCACCCTCTTCAATTGGTTGGATACATTTACTCATAGTCTTCTTCCATAGGATAGCTACCCCACCATAGCCTCTTGGTTTCTGTACTGCATTTATTGGTTCAGCATCGTCGACTGCCTTGCTCGCCGAGATGAATTGAGGGTCTAGATCATCAAGTTTGCTGAGCTGGTAATTAAAGAGCCAATGTTCCTGGAGAAATATGAAGTCAGTCTCCAGAAGTAGTTTTGGACTGCGTTACAGTTTGTGACTATGTTTTTACAGTTAAATGTTGTGATGCTTCTTATGTTATGTTTATTATTGCTAACTATGTTTCTTTCTGATACTAGTTTGATTCGCTGCGTTCCTGGTGCTTGTCTAAATAGACTGATCTTCTACATTTGGATTGGCCTGTATCTGTCCTTGTGGCAACGATTTTTTACTTGCCAATTGAACATCGTCGTCAGCCACATCCACTGTATCTACTAGCGTGGTAGGTAAATCACTTTGATATGTTCCAGCTGTATCTTGTAATATTACATCCATATGTGTTTTCTGTTCTGGTTGAAGATGATTTCAGATTTCTACCAGACCTTGAGTTAGGGGTTGAACATGATGGTTGACCTCTACCATAGATGGTGTGGCTGGCCGGTGTTCCATGTTGGCCTCTACAGAGACTGGTGAGGGTGATCGATGCAGATTGTTGACTTCTACATGAGCTGGTGCGGTGAGTGGAGATGATTATTGCACACTAATGAAGACACTATGGGTGGTTGGTGGTTAGTGGCCGCAGCTGTCTATATTGACTATCCAGTAGTAATTGCGAGTGATGTCTGAGGAGGCAGTTCATTAGAGTAATCCTAGAACAAGACCACAGATCGTCTGGATTCTATTGTGTTCACACCCAGTGTTGTCCAAGGATCGCGCCATCTCGAACATTTTGATGAACTACTTAAACATATGCTGCTCTACACGAACACTTTGCCTAACAGGGATAATCTTTGTGAGACAGGAACACTGCAGTACCAAAATATTCACCGGATGACAAGAACTTATTATATGGACATTGAACTGGACTGGATGGCAAGAACCTACCATAGGAACATTTATACTGGATGGCAAGAACTTATTATATGGACATTCTACTGGATGGCAAGAACTTATTATATGGACATTCTACTGGATGGCAAGAACCTACTATAGGAACATTTACTGGATGGCAAGAACTTATTATAAGGATATTCTACTGGATGGCAAGAACCTACTATAGGAACATTTACTGGATGGCAATAAACTATTATATGGACATTCTACTGGATGGCAAGGACCTACTATACGAACATTTACTGGATGGCAAGAACTTATTATATGGACATTCTACTGGATGGCAAGAACCTACTATAGGGACATTTACTGGAGGGCAAGAACCTACTATAGGAACATTCTAGTGGATCTTATTATAGGGACACGTTACTGGGTGATAAGATCTTATTATAGGGACACGTTACTGGGTGATAAGATCTTATTATAGGGACACGTTACTGGGTGATACGATCTTATTATAGCGACATTTTACTGGGTGATAAGATCTTATTATAGGGACACGTTACTGGATGATAAGATCTTATTATAGCGACACTTTACTGGATGATAAGATCTTATTATAGGGACACGTTACTGGATGATAAGATCTTATTATAGGGACACGTTACTGGATGATAAGATCTTATTATAGGGACACGTTACTGGATGATAAGATCTTATTATAGCGACACTTTACTGGGTGATAAGATCTTATTATAGCGACACTTTACTGGGTGATAAGATCTTATTATAGGGACACGTTACTGGGTGATAAGATCTTATTATAGGGACACGTTACTGGATGACAAGATCTTACTATAGGGACACGTTACTGGATGATAAGATCTTATTATAGGGACACGTTACTGGATGATAAGACCTTATTATAGGGACACGTTACTGGATGATACGATCTTACTATAGGGACACGTTACTGGATGATATGATCGTATTATAGGGACACGTTACTGGATGATAAGATCTTATTATAGGGACACGTTACTGGATGATAAGATCTTATTATAGGGACACGTTACTGGATGATAAGACCTTATTATAGGGACACGTTACTGGATGATACGATCTTACTATAGGGACACGTTACTGGATGGTATGATCTTATTATAGGGACACGTTACTGGATGATAAGATCTTTTTATAGGGACACGTTACTGGATGATAAGACCTTATTATAGGGACACGTTACTGGATGATACGATCTTACTATAGGGACACGTTACTGGATAATATGATCATATTATAGGGCCACGTTACTGGATGATAAGATCTTATTATAGGGACACGTTACTGGATGATAAGATCTTATTATAGGGACATGTTACTGGATGATACGATCTTACTATAGGGACACGTTACTGGATGATATGATCTTATTATAGGGACACGTTACTGGATGATAAGATCTTATTATAGGGACACGTTACTGGATGATAAGATCTTATTATAGGGACACGTTACTGGATGATAAGATCTTATTATAGGGACACGTTACTGGATGATAAGATCTTACTATAGGGACACGTTACTGGATGATATGATCTTATTAAAAGGACACGTTACTGGATGATATGATCTTATTAAACGGACATTTTACTGCGTGACAAGAGTGGTACTTGGAGATATTTTACATGGACCTAGGTGATGGAGAAAATGGAAAGAACAAATTGGCATGCATTAGACAGCAACCACCTACAGCAACATTGTTATCGATATGATCAGCAGCTATAAGCAAAGAAATGCCACCAATACAGAAGCATGGCTGCTGTCTTTGTATGCCAACAATATACACACTGCCTCCACATTAGCTTCTAAAATATGTACATACATCCAGGGCCGGATTAACCACTAGGCTAACTAGGCTGCAGCCTAGGGCCTCGCTCTTAAGGGGGGCTCGCTCTTTAACCATTTGCTGCCTAAGACAGCCAAGAACAGCCTTTATATTTGTCTTGAGAAATGTCCATTTGCAGACCACGAGAAGACTATTTTTGAAATTTTACCACTGCAATAACTGGATCGGTAACCGAGCCAGTTATTCCAGTGGTAAATTTTCAAAAATAGTCTTCTCGTGGTCTGCAAATGGACATTCTTATAAGAAATTTGTTTAGTTTTTCTGACACATTTAGACATTAAAGGTTTAAACCAAAAGGCATTTTAGGCTTTTTTCTATATACTACGTAACGGCAAATGTGTTAAAACCACATTTTGTCCTCAATAATAATTACTAATATTATGCCAAATTACGCGTCTTAGTGCACCTCATAGCATCTAGATTTACACATTTTCCAGGGGGCCTTCCGTACTTCCCCGACGAGAGGGGACATGTCTTATGCCCCCCCCCCCCCCACACCTTTGGGTGTCCAGCCTAGGGCCTCACGACAGCAGCTTAATCCAGCACTGCATACATCTAACAAATCTATATAGCCGCATCATTCGTGTTGTGTTTACAACACTATTTAAGTGGAGATTATAAACTACCATTCTAAATCATAACACTATATTGTATGCTAATCGTTAATCCATAACTCAGTGCCTCTTCTGACAATGTTCAACGAGAGGCCGATGCTTCATTCTGACTGCTTATACGCATGATAAATCCTCCCCCTCGAAACTGACGAATGTTAGATTATTGTCTAACCTATATTTGAGTGATTATATTATGGTTATAATAATTTGACTTATATTCAAAGCAATATCGATGACTCCCTACATCCAGTAGAACCGCCTTTGAGCTAGAAATGTACAGTATTACACATTCTTGTGCATACGTGATCATTGTGTGTCTATAGAGTTAGTTCAATTAACATGGAGATAACATAATAGGTGTGTGTTCTGTGCAACGTCAAACGGGTTATTCTCTGCTTGTTGTTCCTGGAATTGATGCCATGAGTTCTTTTAATAACAGACAGTTGAATAGGATTGTCCCATGAGGTCAACATGTTCTGTTTGGTTTCCAGACCGTGCAATCTGCTTGTCAAGAGTCATCTGGATGTTTGTCAGAAATCCGTGTGATGTTTGTTCAAGTAATTGGCCGGCTTCCGGAATCAACCACGTCTCAAACATGTCATTCTAAACCTCTTGTCTAATTCTCTGTCAGTCTAGATCTGATAACAGATGATGGTACGCTGAACAGTACTAATACAAGCTTTTCATTTTTCATTCTGACCCCACCCCCCACTCACCGAAAGTTTTTTTTTATACTGAAGACTTAGTATGAATTATAATAAATAGTCTGACAATGTTTTTTCGAGGTAGAGACGACTGAGTCTCATAGTCTGAGAATGTTCTGCCCGAGGCAGAGACTGCTTTAACAATCATGAACACAGTTTATTATATAATAAGTTATTAACACAAGAATTAAATCCAGCTTTAAATTCCATTATCAATTACGTGAAAGTCTACCCTGAGGAATGTTAATGGGGTGCGATTCTAAACGTTCATATAACCAGCATACAAGCTCCATTGCAGAAGGTGGCGAGAAGGTGGGAGAATAGACTAAGTATAGACTGTAGCTTAGTTTAGTGGTCGTGAGGGCTTATTATTGGTCGAATGTTTGCGCATTATGATTAAGCAACATAGCACCTACTGCAATTGATTGTAAGGACTCAGTTGCGTAAACTATATCGTTATAAAATTCAGAATACATTATTAGCGCACATTCCCTGAAAAGTCAGGTGGGCTTATGGCTTGATGACCGACTGTCGTCTGTCCGTCCTGTCGTTTGTTGTCTGCCATCAACTTATTATTTAAACGACTACTCAAGAATCACTGGAAGGATTTCAACCAAATTTAACAGTACGCATTCTAGGACATAGAGATCCTAGTTTCTTAAAAGGAAACCAATCGGCGAATTTAGTCGGTGGCCATCTTGGGTTTTGGCCGATTTTTAGAAACGTCTAAAAATCTGGGGTGGGGTGGGGGATCGATTCCAAACTCATGAAAGATCATCTACGCCTAGAGTTAAAACTTGTTCAAGGGAACTTGATTGGCCAAATGCTTCAGAGGCCAACATGGAACCACTGAACTGATTGGGTCAACTTTGGGAGATATGATTAGGAACTTAGGGCTATTAAAGTTTGTTCAAGGGAACGTGATACATAAAAAACATGGCCGCCGTGGACCAATAAAGACATAGCTTGTTTGGCGGCCATATTGGACTTTTTTGTTTGATGTATCTTGAAGCCGAAATTGGTTTTGCATAAATTTTTTAATTTTCTGATTTAAAATTTGCCATTTTCGAAAATTTTGGATAAACATTTTGGCGGCAATGTTGCATTGCTTTCTCAACAAATGCTCCCATACTAAAGCCATAAGAGATTTAAAATGTCTTTTTCGTTAGAACCTGCAGGGCATGGAGATCAGAGTTTGTTTAAACATTGTCGGTCGGCCAACATCTTTAAAAATCTCCGAAACTGCTTGGTGGATGGCTTCAAACCGCATTAAACATCAGCTATGCGAACAGCTGAAACAAGTTTGTTCAACGGAACTTGATTGGCCCAATGCTTCGGCTATTGATTTCAAATTTGCCATTTTCGAAACTGTCAGATAAATGGTTTGGCAGCCATCATGGATCTTTTTTTTCGCCAAAGGCTCCAATTTATTTTGAGCACAGAAAGCCGAGTTCCGTGAAAGGAAGCTGATGAACTAATATGACCAGCTGCTCTTGGATTCTTCTCGAGAACCAATGGACTGATTTTCACCGCAGTTGGTAGGACAATCTTTGTCCTTGTTGTAGTTCGGGTCAAACCTTAGAGCTCTACTTATAGGCGATAACCTGTCTACTTCAAATGTCTCTGTCCCATGTGAGCGATACAGGCCCCTTGGATCTCTTGTTGTCAATCCACACTGCGAGAGAACAATGCGAGAGACGACCAGTGCAAATTTGGTAACGTTGTCACTCCCGATGCCGCGGGCCTCCCACGTTCGTTGTGCGAAAAGTACCTCTGATTTAATCTGGTCCCAGAGAATTCCCTCTCTTTTAAAATAGCATGCATGTTTTACAAGTGAATTAGATCTGCTACAAGTTTTAGCACCTGGTATATATGGCTTCGTACATAAATGTCAATTCCTGGCATTATTTTTACTAAGCTGTGCTACGCTGGGTTTTGTTACTGGCTTATGACGTCACTAATCATGGTATGTACTGCAACAAACACGTGGAGCAGCTATTACTTGGTACCACGGTGCCTGAGGTTTATGTAATTACTGAATAATGTGTTGATCTAGGACCATAAAGAGAGTTAGAGATCAAGAAACAGCCAAAATGGATCAAAACACAAAGTTCTGCCACCATTGTGAAGCTAGTTATTTGAGCTATATATATATGACATCAGAAGCAGCAACAGCAGAAGAAGCAACAGCAGCAGCAACAACAGCAATAACGGTGGCAACGGCAGCAGCAGCAGCAGCAGCAGCAGCAGCAGCAGCAGCAGCAACAGCAGCAGCAGTAATAGTAGTAGCAGCAGCAGCAGCAGCAGCAGCAGCAGCAGCAGCAGCAGCAGCAGCAGTAGTAGTAGTAGTAGTAGTAGTAGTAGAATCAGTGGCAGTAACAGCAATAGCAATGGCGGCGGTGGCGGCGGTGGCGGCGGTGGCGGCAGTAGTGGTAGTAGTAAGAGCAACATCAGCTGTTATTGTCATTATCATTGTTGGTGTGCGGCCTTTGCGTTGTTGTCAATGTCGTTGTCGTAGTTATTCTACCCAGCCACCACATTACGTCTTCCCATCTACTGACAAACATAGTATTTATTTACATACGATGATACCAAAATTGAGTGGATGAGTTTAAGTAGTAGGGTTGGGATTATGGAAATACCACCGCTAACTTTACCCCTTCGGACCAAAACGCTGCAGCATCGAGTTGGGTCCAACCTTGTTTCAGCTGACCCCAACTCGATGCTGCAGCGTTTTGGTCCGATGGGGTAAAGTCAGCGGTGGCATTTTGCTAATTCCAACCCTATTACCGTGGCAATATGCTTGATACGTTCGACCATTTTCTTGCTGTACAGTAATTATGCAAATACATTCCACACATTCTAACGCGGGACTGTGTCATATGAAAGTATGCGATGCGCCTGAGCACACAAAAATAGATAAAGGCCTAAACGAATGCTTAAAAACTATCTCGCTGTAGTTATCTGTTAGATGCAATATGCCAGTTATCAGTAGGTCTGTGGCTAATAACTAGGACATAACGTCTTATCTAGGCGGTGTTATAGCATAGCACACTAGTGATTGAATGTCAGCGGTGTACAGAAGCCTCTTGCCAGAGAGGGCACCGACCATCTTGCTGGTGGTGGGATTCTTCAAACCTGTTTTCTCAAGTTATGCGAGTACCTCAGGAGGTACCGCCTCTACTGGGATCTCACGGTTGTAGAAGAGAGGAGGCATCTCCTCTAACTTCGTCCACAAGTCCTTGGGCACCTCTATGCCCACCTCAGCGAACCCGAACCAGCGATCTGCTAGGAGATCCTCTTTAAAGCATTCTATGTCGCTAGCGCCAACCCACTGCCGTACAGTCTCTTTACCACACAACATCTCTTGAACGATTGTAGACAGGTGCAGAGCATTCGCATCGTAACCCATGAGACTCTGGCAGACATGCTCGTCTTGACGAATTCAGGTAAGACCAGACTCATAGTATCTTGTGAACACGATACTGGGTCCACCGACAACGGCACCCTTCAGCATCTCATAGGCTTCTTTTCCTGGTGCATAGAGGCTAACATCTGGCATGTGCTGAGCGGTTCCACGAAGTAGATACTGTAGTGACACCCCCGGAGGGAGACGGCATCTTCCTGGGTGTCTATACCTCGTTCTGTGTAGAACTGTCGCATCCACTCTAGGGCTTCGATGAATGGGCTGACGTCTAAGTTATTGTAGTATCGCAGCCAGTCGGCGAATGTCCACATCCCTTGCTCTCTGAAGGTCTGCTTACATTGCTTCCACTCTAACACCTTCAAGAGATAGCCTCCCCCCCCCTCCCCCCTCCCCCCCCCTCCCCCCCTCCCCCCCTCCCCCCCCCCCGCTGGGTAGTCTGGGAGACCTAGACAATCGAGTTTCTCGGGTGTATCGAACCATTTATAAGGCAACCAGCTCTTCTGCTTTGTGCACCCATAGGCTTTGATCCACGCCTCGTAGGAGACTCCTGAACCGAGGTAGTTCAGCACATCGAGAAACCTTGGTTCGGGTGTGATGATGAACATTGCCTGGCTAGCCTTTTTGGCGACTTTTACCATGCCTGCCAAGGCTGTGAGCTCATCCACGAAGTATTTCTTGATGAGGTTCAGGTCGTACCGGCCAGAGCTGAACCAGAGCACAAGCACCTGGTCATACTACTGGTCGATCAGTCGCTGCTGTCGTTTTTGTAACGTATCCAAGTCTACAGGTATGAACTGATCCCGGACACGTGCCAGGATTCGGTATGCTCGTAGTTGGATCTCCTGCATGAACTCTGAGATCAGCACTTTGGGGTTAGCATTGCAGAGGTGAGTCAGAGCACTTGCGCTGCCGCCTAAGGAGCAGCCAACTGACACCGAGATAGGTATGTAGGCACTCTAGATCGTGAGAGTCTCTGTAGGGTCGGTCTTGATCCCATCTAGAAGGGCTTCAAAGCCATAGACGATGAAGTGTGGGTATGGTACCGTCCACACTGGTGCATGGACGCTTGGACAGTATTTTATACAGCACTCCCACTGTACCACAAGCGTGCATCCAGATGCTCTCAGTTTCTCATCTCTCATGACTGTCTTGTGGTATCCTTGTTCGCTGGTGTTGTGAACATCCATGCCAGTGACAGCCATGGAACTGGTATACTGTGTCGGTTGTCGGATCATAACCATCTACGGGAGCACTCTCGATCCAAAGCTCACCACCGTGACCACACTTTGCTTGGTGAATGTGAATTCCTCGGTTTCTCGACTCATATTCAATCCAATGAGTAGCCGCTGAACTGGCCAGTTGGGTGGATAGAAGGCCTTCTCGTATGCTGACTGCAGCTGTGGTGATCTGCTGATAATTTTAATATTCACTAATCTTACCAGCAGTGGGTGACTTCAAATTCCCTGGTTCCCAAATGATGTGATGCGCTAGAACCAGGAACCAACACAGAAGTGACACATGCAATGCTTAACTGGAAACAGCTGAACTCCGGCTGTTGGTGACTTCCGGACATAATTCTGGATTTCACCACACAGTGCCTCTACCTTCTCCCCGGCACACTAGATGGTAATGTTTCCCCCTGTATAGCGGTCAGTGTGACATTGGAGATGACATACTTGGGTGAACTGCTGTTGACAGTACCCGCAGATGAAGGGCTGAGCCAGCTTGGAGATGTCCTTAATGAAGAAGGTGTGGTGGTCGTATGCTCCAATGTTCATGATGTTTGGATAGTGTGCAGGTTTCCTGGTCATATGCCAGCTACCCTCTTTTGTACGTACGTAAATGCGAATCCATGTTTTCGCAAAAAACTCTACCTTGCCCAGGTGATCCAGGAACGTCTTTGGCACATCAGCCACAGGCCTGTTCACGTCATAGAACTGTTTAGCAAGCTCTCGTGCAGGAGTCGTACTTCTATCAGAGCTGTACTACTAAGCATCTCCAGAGACACATGTTGTCCTTGTAGGTATCGCGTGCCACCATTGCCTTCCTCCATCAGAGCCAGGCTGGGAGGGGCCCTGTACCTAGCAGAGTCTGGCAGTCAATGAGAACCTTGACATCAATGTTGATTGATCGCATGAAGGCCCACTTGGTGTTTGGTCGATCGATATTGTCTGGGTCGAGGAGGACTTTCTCTCTGGCCGACACCCAGGTCTGGGCTGCTCCAAGTGTATTCAACCAGGGACTCCCTGGATCATTCTTGTGGAAGAGCATCACCCTACCATCCTGGATGTGGCGAATTCGATAGGTGTGGGTATACTGAAGGTAGAAGGCGTTCTGTATGGTCTGGATCTTTTCCATGATCCGACCTGTAATGTCTTCTTCTAGTCCTCCGAAGAATGTCCAGCATACTGTTCGCCGTCCTCTCTCCTCTGTATCCCTCTCACCCAGGCGCTGATCTAGAATCTGCTGATCATCTCACTTCATACTCCGGGCTAAGGGTTCAGATCTCTGCCCCCTTATCACCCTTCTTCCGATTCTCCATAGAAGAGGTAGGCACTCTAGTGGATGGTTTGCTATCCGAGTTGCTACAGCTTTAGCTTGTATGCCAGCGGTCACCTCCTCATCTAGCTGACACAGCTCGCGGTGGCGTTGTGCTTTCCTATGAGGGTTCTCTGTATCATCTCTGGTGAGCGCCGGAAACCTCCCAGTCTGTGTGCCCGGAAGAGTCACTTTTGCAACTCCTCGGCACGGGCCTGTCCAATCATCTGGAGCAGTTCGGATTTTTGGGCCTTAGAGGCTATTTTAAGACTGAATTGCTTTGCCATCACTCGAAGCTGTGTTTGTTACAGTTACCATAATGGAGGCTTATAGCACTAAGGCGGCTTTCTCTAAATGGGTGCTCGGACCATGTGTGTCACACCATGTAGAATATGCATGTTCAGAAGTTGGTATGTCACTGAGGATGCGTGTCTCTAAATAGGTGTTTGGACCATGCAGAATATGTATGTTCAGAAGTTGGTATATTACTGAGGGTGCATGTCTCTAAATAGGTGTTCGGACCATGTAGAATATATCACTATACATAGTGGCTTAAACCATGGACCTATGCACTAAGTACTATGACCCTGGCATATATTTGTGTGGCCCAAGTATCAAATTCCCTATGCATCAGGAGGTGAGAGCCGCGGATCGCAGAATGGTTGCCAGTGGAGGAGGGTGGTGGGGCATATGTCTCAAATTCCTAGGAATTAAGAGTGGCTGGGGCCCGTGGGAATGACGATTGGCTGCCAGTGGAGGGTGGTGGTGGTGGTACCATTTTGACCCGACCCATTTAGAGACACTTGCGTTTTGGTCCGATGGGTGAAACTCAGCTGGACCCAGTAGTAGGGTTGGAATTTAGGAAAATACCACCGCTGACTTTCACTCATCGGACCAAAACGCTGCAGCATCGAGTTGGGGTCCAGTGAAACTCATGTCGTGTCCTGTCATGTCCGCTTATTGAAAGACCCATTTGATGTAACCACTGGGTTGTTTGGCGTTATCTGTGATAACACATTGTAAGACTTGGTGCTGGAAATTTACCACCATTGTGCTACATGCAATCACCACCCTGCCAGGGTCCGCCAATGCTCCTGCAGTCCCGTAGAGCAAAAACTGAAAAAGTACTAGAAAATGTCGCTCCCATCACCCTGCTGAAAATTTTACTCCCCCGCACACCACCATGGTTTCAGGATCCCTGAAAAATGGAATCTTAACTTTCACGGAGGTCG
Source organism: Chaetoderma sp. LZ-2023a (assembly GCA_034401795.1). Lineage (NCBI taxonomy): Eukaryota > Metazoa > Mollusca > Caudofoveata > Chaetodermatida > Chaetodermatidae > Chaetoderma > Chaetoderma sp. LZ-2023a. Next base: position 32,441,655 of record CM067374.1, read on the forward strand.
CACTCCGCTGGAACGACAAGACTTGGTGCTGGGTGAATATCAACTGGACCCAAGTAGTAGGGTTGGGATTTAGGAAAATACCGCCCTACTACTTTAAATTGCCATCACATTTGCAAATTTGATGCAGAGGAGTGATTTAGCTAGAGTCTGTACATATATCTGACACGCTTAGATGTTACAAAATTCCTTTTGCCATACGACCATTGACAATCATTAGTAACGTGTTAAGATCATTTATCTAGACGTTATTGAAGCGGGTCTTCTATCTGGCAATCTATTTCACAGAAAACAGCTTCGTCCACGCGCACATCAAACAGTTATAATTAGGTACTTATTAAGAGCATAAATTGTGGTTCATTATTTCCCACATTTAGCACTCTTTCTCGTAGCAACGTTACCCAAAAAAGATGTTCTTTTTCAATTTCAACTGCTCATTTTCATCTTTAAAAAATAGAATCAATAGTCGGTCTAATCAAGCCGGTAGAGCCACACTTTGTTATTGATTGACTTTACCAATGTCAAATGAATGTCGATAAAATCCTCAACAGACTACAGAAGTATCAGCCAAATGCCAAGTGCCGCGTGGATTTGGAAGAGTTTATAAAGGCATGGTGCTATGCTATCATGCGATTGCCTGACACGCATCTCTGAGTACACAGATCAATGATACCTCTGGACAACTCAGTTAAAACGGCATGGATATGGCAACATGCTCAATGTATATGGTGTGAGATTTTGCCACACTTAACTAGATATACCAAGAAAAGTGTTGTACATCCAAACATTTGTAAATGTGTTATGATCAAGAAAGTTACTAGGTCAGCTTAATTTCTGTAGCTTCATAAATGAATTTTGGCGGGATTATTGGTGTTTTCGCTTTCAGCACGGATGCTCGTATTTAATGCAGACATCTGTGCATCTGTAATGTATGGTGAGACAATGCAAAAACTAACTGACAGACAGAGAGAGCCATTTTCACGGAACGAAAATGTATCTAATTATGGCCGAATTCCATTGAAATACACTATGATATTGTTTAGAAACCGCGCCTGAAAGTTGGGCGTTTTTTTTGGTTCACCCCCTCCCCACCCCTCTATATATGTTTAGATACTGGATGAGTGGACAGAAATATTGGATAATGGTGGGGTGATAAATGTCGTTTATATGGACTTCATGCAAATTTGACACCATGGCACATCGGAGACTATATAAATATTTTCTCCGATGTGCTATGGTGTCAAATGTTTGCATGACGTCCATATAAACGACATTTATCACCCCACCATTATCCAATATTTCTGTCCACTCATCCAGTATCTAAACATGTATTACACACCTAAACATGTATTAGACAGTAAACATGTATTAGACACGTAAACATGTATTAGACACGTAAACATGTATTAGACACGTAAACATGTATTAGACACGTAAACATGTATTAGACACGTAAACATGTATTAGACAGCAACAACTTACAGCAACATTGTGATCTATATTAACAATAGCTAGAAACAAGTCAAATGCCATCACTACAGAGAACATGCATGATGTCAATGCATGCCAATGATACACACACTGTCTCCATCTAAAAAAGGTGCATGTGTGTAAGAAACCTATGTACTCAACACTTTCACGTTGTTGTTGTTGTTGTTGTTGTTGTTGTTGTTGTTAGGTGACAACATTATGTAATAAAATAGGGATTTAACAGGCCAAAACGGATGCTACTAAAACCAGGAACAGGACAGAAAAAGGTGGTTAATTATGGGTTACATGGAACCCATGAGTAAGAATTTCCCCACATGCTTTTCCACTCACCACCCGTCTGAAGTCCACTGGTGTCGCCGGATAGCTGCATCGTTAACCTAGTTTAAACCCTTCTTTATACACAGAAGATTCCACCTCCCTGCAGTCCATGCACCTCTCAAACAATTGACTCGCATGAAAGATCTACTGAGTGCATTAAGATGAAATGATCATAATTTAAATAGGGTCAGATGACTCTGTTTGACATCTTCAGGAGTAAAGTGTACTAATGTGATGTTAGTGCAAAGACATTGCGATGTAGAGGGTGTTTTAAATGCAATAGGAAGGGTTGGAAATAAAATCATGATGGGTTATCTAAGGCTGTGCCTGATCTGCTAAGTTCTAAAGAAGAATCGCGTTCTTACGGGAGGTGTAATGAAATATAAAAGTTCTACAAGAAAAGACCAAGCTTGATAAGAAAAATTGATCTTAAGTCAAAATGTTGTTAGTTGAAATGTTGTTGGCCAGCCTTGCAACTTAATTTGCAATCGGACAGGACAACAGTTCAAATACCAACAAATGAAAAAACTAATAGCTAACTAACGGCTCAAATTAACCTACTGTGTCCCAGAAAAGTGTAATGGTTATCTGGTAAATCAATTTTTAAAAAGGTCAATTAAAAACTGACTAAGTGATTGACATCAAAGTTGAATGTTATAAATAAATGTCACTTATTATAAACAATAGCTAAGGTAGAGACAAATAATAACAATCTGAAAAATAAATGGGGCACAGATTAAATACTGTAGTGATAGCAAATGAGCACACTATCTGGAAACAACACTCCAATTTAAATTCTATCCGGCTTTGATATAACTACAAATATTAATGGTGTTATGAAGAAAATTTCAATTTCCTTTTCTCCGAGATCTAACAATACTTACCATTCTATTACTTCTGATAACAAGCTATTCTGATAGCTGGCACAAGGAATCTAGACCTAGTAAGCTTTACCGGCTCCTGGAACCGGGTACTCGGTCCCAACACACGGGCACCCTTCTGCCAGTGAGGCTCATATTGTTTGCATAGCTACCAAACAAGAGAATACCTATGGCTTGCCTCTGTGGGGTTGGGCGGCAGGGTCCGTAATAGAATGGTAAGTATCGTTAGATCTCGGAGAAAGGGAAATTGAAATTTCCTTCATTCTCCTTCGATCAATACTTACCATTCTATTACTTCTGATAACACCAGATTTAAACAGTAACCATGTGGGAAGGAGCAAGCCATCAATTGCTTCTTTTACCCCTGGGGAAACATCTTAGACTTAAACTTAACACACGGAGACCTAAAAGGACGATCAAGTTTAGGGACTGAATCACGTTTTTTCTCCTAAGAAAAAGGGAGAGAACTCACGAACATGCATCTCGCCTGAAACACGAATATGCTAAGAGGGTTAACTGCTCTTTGCATATATTAGCCTGTGAATGAGCATGAATATATAACATGAATGATCATGATCTATAAACATAATACAAAAAGCTGTCAAACTTAAATTACCTTATGATTATTGGATTTCAGACGTGGAGCCTTCAACCAAGCACTTGTTCGACCATCCGTGACACAATTTGGTTGTAATCTTCTCGCCTGACCATGTCTGTTCCTTACTTTTGCTTTTTCAAGTACCAAAAGGGAGAACAGTGTGGCCGTTTAACTATCGTTTCAAAACAGCTAAAGCGAGTGGATTGGCGGAGTCTGACACATCCCTCATATAGTAATCCGTGAAAGAGGACTCACAGTGCCATTGTGCAACAGCCATGATATCCTTTAACGGAACACCATTGTAAAGGGTGGTCGAGGCAGCTATTCCTCTGACATCGTGTGCCCTTGTGCATTGCACCTGGTGCCCAGTCGCAATCTCGTAGGTAGTTTGGATGCATTCCACTACCCAACAAGAGATAGAATCCATGGATGCGGCGCCATAAGGCTTTTTATGGCAGATCCACAGATGTCTATCATTTGACCGTAACGAGTCTGTCCATTTATTGTACTTAGCCAAAGAACATACTGGGCACCAGACACTGGCATCACGATACAACCTAGTTAGTTTCGGTATAATGATCGGTTTGCCAGGATATTTCAAAGATTGATTGTTTGACATAAACTCTGCTCTTGGCGACACAGACCCTCTCCGGAGACAATGAATTGGTTCCTCTCTGCTGAAAGCGCATGGATCTCACTGCGCCTTCTCGCTGAGGAAGCTGCCAATAGAAAGACTGCCTTTAGAGTCAAATACTTTAGACTAGCTGAACCCAAGGGTTCGAAAGGGTGTTTGGCCAGTACATTAAGCACTAAAGATAGACTCCAGGCTGGAATGACTACCGGTTGTCTCGGTCAGAGCTTGCTCATTCCCTTCACCATCACATTTAACTGGGCCACCTCTGGACTATCCCTGTTGGCTAGACAAGGGATAACTGATGTCAAAGATGACTTGTATCCAGCAATTGTGACAGGAGCTAATCCTGAATAGAATAACTCACAGATAAAGCCTGCTATTTGCTGAATAGTGGATTGAAAGGTATCAATACCCTTTCCTTCACACCAGTCTGCAATTTTGTTAACCTTGTGGTTATATGACTTGAGGGTTGACCTCCTTCTCGCAGCTGCGATGAAATTTGCAGCTTGTCAAAAAAAACCTGACGTGGAACGTTGTTTGATAACTGCACTGGATTGTCCACCAGCAGATCCAGAAGATCCGTGAACCATGCCCTGCTGGGTCAAAATGGCGCTATTAGCAGGACCAGGCATGGTTCCTCCATGATCTTCACCAAAATCCTCTGCAAAAGAATGCTGGGCGGATACGGATGCTCCACGATTTACTTTCAGACCGCCTGGCCCCGCGTCAGACCCTGCCAAGTCCTTCTGGCAAAGGAACTTGACCAACATATCGACTGGCCACACTGAACATGTGTCACACCTATTATCGATATTACAAGGAGAATAACGGTAACAGACATGGTATTTGTATATGACTTTGACGAACAAGATGGTGGGGTAGGCTTGGCCTATAAAATAAGCACAAAACCTAAAATAAGCAAGCGGAACGAAACAATAATGGAAGGCAGACAAACTATTTTGACCATAAATAAGTTGAAACCCTCCAGCACCCCACCCCGCAACATTACAGCAAAGATCGATATATTATGACGATAAGAACGAAGCAGACATGAACACACCCATATACTGATCCTGACGGATGTATAAACGGAACCAGGAACCATATCGAATAGCTTTCGTGGTATATTTAACAATACATTTTAAATCATACTCTCAAAAGAAGGCCAAAACGATATGTGAAGAAAACAACAAAATGTAAACAAACTGCTGTAAAACCCGGTAAAACCACAGACCACACATCTTAATCAAGAATTTTGAAACCACCGATCATTGCAAACAGATCGTGATAACACACAAAACTTCAAAATTTCAAAGTTTTCTGGTACAAATGAAGTACGCAGCACCCAGAACAAGATGCACGAATTACTGAAACATTCTCTTCACATAAAAATCCGAGCATAAACCCGGGTGTGACGTCACCCGCTCGGATAATACGGAGAACGACGTCAGCCGATTATCATGTTCAAAACACCATATAGCCAACACCTCATTTCATATCTGCCGATCGCCTGTTGGGATTTAAGGAAGGCGACCAATCTGGCATATTTCGTTGTTAACACACGTCCCAGATTCGGGGTCAGAAATTGGAACGTGTGACACAGACGAAATTTTATAGACCTAAGTCTTTTTACAACTATGGAATAACATGAAAATATACGACCTGAGATTCAACGGCTCCTTCCATGATAATCCAATAATCCTTGAAGCGAAAAACAGCTACCACAGGCATAGAAAATGACTTAGAAAAATTTAAAATTCATTAAGATATTTCCAAATGCAAAGAAAGCATGTGTGCCCGTGTTGCTATGTAAACAAGAATGAGCCTCACTGGCATGGTACCCGTTTGTTTTGACCAGGTACCCGGTTACAGGAGCCGGTAAAGGTTACTAAGTCTAGATTCCTAGAGCCAGCTATCAGGATAGCTTGTTATCAGAAGTAATAGAATGGTAAGTACTGATCGAAGGAGAAACAGTGTTGACTCCATCTGGCAACAGAATACCGAGAGTACAATCCGGCAACGACTACCAAATAGAAAGTACTCTGATAATGTTAAAGCACAGAAAATGAAAGGACTGGGCTCAGCGATGTTGTCGGGAATACAAGTACCAAGTATGAATGCAATCTGGCAACAAGTACCAATTGGAAAGCACTGACAACAAACTACTGTCCTGAAATCTAACAAGTGAAAAGTAAAACTAACTCTATAAATTAACTAGAAGAACCTGGCACAGAAAGCATTCATGAGCCGCTGATGAACCATGTGGTGAATCAGCAGAAGATTACTTTGCTTGCATAGCTATTCAACCGTAATAAGAATGAGGATAAGGATGCCAAAGAAACTTAAATTCTATGGAAGCCGGTTACTGAATTGATTTAATAAGACTATTGATTTTTAGACTGTCCTGAGGCTAAAGTCTTAGGTTATAGGAGTGCGAACTCACTATTGAAATAGACTGGGCAAATAAAGCAGGCTTATAACTTAATTGTAGACCCTTAATGGCGAGGAATATTGCTCAAATGTGTTTGTGTTCTTGAAAATACATTTAACCAACATTCATCACAAGAAAGAGTTTATACCCTGCTGCCTTACTTTCGCACTCCCTGCTAAGATGGACAAGCTTTCCTTTGGGGCCTGGGTTAATGTGATAGCGGACTCAATTTTGAGTATCCAAAGGGTGTTGATACCTAGAGCCAAATTTGTGGCAATTTGGAACTAATTTTAAAGTACCCAGTCGAAGTTTTACTAAATTAATCAGAAACAGCCAAGACAGAACTGATAAGCACCCTAGGCTGCTATCTAATAAATCCGGTTCACCTATCCTAGCTATAGCCTAAAAAGTGTGCGGCCAACTTACTTTAATAGAAATCTCTAGACTATGACATTTTAGTACTGAAGCCGTTGTCAAGAGGGAGGAACGCCCCTTTGACTATGAACTAGCACTTTAACAAACAGATTTGAAATATTCAATAAATGGCATCTTTTAATTGACCATCAGATAAACTGCTAGTGTCGTATATTAGGTAATACCAATTCTCTGTTCTGTACGTGTACTGTTGAAGTGTGCCTACATGAATATAATCTTCATAAACTGGACAATAATTGGGTGCGTCTCGAAGTGGTGGAATATCCGCAACAAGAAGAAGTTTCGGGTTCTCTGCAATTTCTATATCTGGAAGCGTGATTTTTAGCTCCAAATGCTGATTTTAACACAATCCATTTCAATTCATTTACTACTGGACACTTTTAACATAATGCATCTCTTAAGCACATTTTACTGGCGAAATACATGACTATCCAATACAGTCTGAAAGTTATACTGTTACTAGATTTTATACAATAATGATTAAATAACCAAGATGACGGTCCGCCGTAAAAACTTAGTAACCTTTGAAAGTGAGTGAATCACGTGACAATTTGGCAGACAGAAGAAAATGAGACGTATCTGGTTCCATGAACATAGCCACAATGACTAATTATGCGAGCATGTACGAACATGGAATCAAATAATGGTTTAGAAAAAGCTGCTTAAAAATACAGGTTTAAGACCTGATAACAAGTTAGTACAAGAAGACGGAAATGTCAAAAACTAATGTTACCCGCTATTACAGCAATGAAACCCGCCTCCTTGGGCCATGACGTTGAGCGTTCCCTTTCTCCGACTGTGCAGTATGCAAACTATAACTATCACAAATAGGTTAAATATCAAATCTATGACAAAGAAAATAGGTCTTGTGCGCACCATTGGTATGCGGTTCTAGCCAGCAAAAGTGCTTTCAAATTAAGTGGCAATACAGCAACTTTCTGCCGTACAAAACACAGCCACGTTTACCAATTAATCAGCTGGTCATACAGAATCCGAGCCCACTAACATTTTACGTAAATAAAACTTAGATAGCACACACACGGCCGGCCATACTGCACAACAGCCGGCATAAGAGAACACTAATATTTTTGGAAACTTCAACGTCAGACAAACTGCAATTGCCAAACTAGCCGTTTATATTCGGATTTGAAATCATGCTAACGTAAAGCTCACGATCTAGTCAGAGCGTTACTCCAAAATCGACATGTAACCAGTCCACTCTGAATTCTGTTTCGACACACACAATCATCAGAAAGCATCGGTCTCTGAATCTGCGAGAAATTCATTGAGTAACTACCGGAAACTGTTGCACTGCGCATCTGCAACAACTTCTAGCATCATCATCATTCAAAGAAAATCAAACAAATTCAAAGACACCAACCTTATGATGAGAATCTCAAAAACAGGCTATTAGAATCGAGTGGTTAACGTGTTAGGCTAGCTATTACTTGATATGCAAATCTGGAACCTAACAAAAGCCACGCCGTCTAAAATTCACGTTCGTCTCCTATGAATAGTCTTTGATAACAAATCCTCAAGTGAACACATTCCAATATAAATCTATCCAAGTAATTGCGTGCATCTGATAAGCACTCAAATAAACTCCATCTATATTAAGTCCGTCGAACAGCAAATAATGTCATTTCACAAAAATGACCGGTAAACAAACTGAAGAGGAATATCCCTCCTATGTAAGGAGCACCGCAATCGAATAATGAAAATTGGTTCAAACTCGCAGTTCAAATGAAATGTAAGTTGACACAATCTCAAAATTCGATCCGGCTGCTGTTTGATTACAACTATATAAGTGCAAATTATAAATGAACATGACGAATTCTTAAATTATATTCATATCATTGCTATATAAGTCAGTGCAACTCATTGTGCAATCTGATAGAGAGAGCGTGATGCAGTCATTCTAACTGCCAGTATACTTGGCAAAACATTCCACTCTGAGACTGACGAATCTTGGACTATATTCATCAATATGTTCCAATTCTGTTATTATGAGTTTAATCATTTGGCTTGTATTCAACGCACTATTGGTTCTTCTCTACACCCAGTAGAACCGCATTTGAGTTGATGAATAGAGGAATATAACTGACACATTCTTGTGCATATGCGGCCTTTGTGCCGCCATAGAGCTCAATTGACATGGAGATAACACCATTCTATGTGCATGTCATGTGCAACTCCAAACGATTTTCTCTGTGTATTGTCCTTTGAGATGATGCCATGGGTTCTTTTAAGAACAGACAGTTGAATACGATGAGCTCAACATGTTCCGTTTGGTTTCCACACCATACAATCTGCTTGTCAAGAGTCGTCGGGATGCTTATCAGAAATTTGTGTGATGTTTGTCCAACCAATTGGCCAATTCCGGAATCGATCACGTCTCAAATATGTCAATCAATGTCTCTTGTCTAATTCTTTGTCAGTCTGGATCTAATAACAGAGGATGGCGCGCTAAGTCGTATCACTATACCCTTTTCATTACCTCCACCACCCCTCGCCAAATGCTTGTTTTATACTCGAGACTAAACATAGATTTTAATTAATAGTCCGACAATGTCTGTCCGAGGCAGAGACCACATTCTGTCTGATTGTTTTTCAGCACAATTTATTACATACTAAGTTATTAACATAAGAATGAAATCTTGTAATAGTTTTAAACACCATTATCATTAACGGGAAAATCTCCCCTGAGCTACATAAGCTACAGATGTCAAGACACGTACTGTAATTAATTGTAAGCACATACGTGTTTTAAGCGTACATAACTCTGACGCACATTTTATCAGGATCAATCGGGGCAAAGCGGAATCAATTCTAGAATGAGTCAAGGAACAATTCACTGACCATGATGATGAGCCATTGCATCCGTTTTCAGCTGATCCCAGGCCATTAATACCACCAATTGAAAGAGGAGACGTTGAGAAGGCACTAAAAGCTCTCAAAATGTGCATCTGGACCTGCCGACATGCGTAATGAAACTATTCAAATACGCAAGTGGCATTATCTCAAAACCGATCACGCACCTAATCAATCCAGTCTTTGTGCATCATCTTCCCATCGATGCTGTAGGCCAAGGCAGCGGTATCGCACTACCAGGCTGAAGAATCCACCCAGCTCCCACCCCTTGGCCAATCTGCAGCCCGTTCTGCTCCTCAACAGTATGCGAAAATCATGTGCTCATTCTGCAGTACAGCAGATATTGCTGCACGTTGTGTCATGGGGAACATAGTTTTCCAGTTGTTCTGGAAGCTGTGGAATGGGAGGTCAAAGATGTCCGTGACAAAAAAACCACGTTTGTGCAACGGAACGTGTGTATGCTTGATGATGTACAACTGTAACATCTGGACAGCTCCGATGACAGCTCCAATAAACAAACTTGATGATACCGCACACCCACACACACACACACACACACACACACACACACACACACACACACACACACACACACACACCCTCACACACACACACACACACACACACCACGCACGCACGCACGCACGCACGCACGCACGCACGCACGCACGCACGCACGCACGCACGCACGCACGCACGCACGCACGCACGCACGCACGCACGCACGCACGCACGCACGCACGCACGCACGCACGCACGCACGCACGCACGCACGCACGCACGCACGCACGCACGCACGCACGCACTCACACACACACACACACACACACACACACGTATCATCACTCGACACCAATTGTCGAACAGCATAATTTGCAACGATGCACTATACAATATATGTAATACATCGCCGCTGTCCGTAAAACTTGCCCCACAAAGGAGGTTCAAGTTAGGCTATGTGCTAAGGATGCGAGAAGACACACCCTCACAGAGAGCCTTGAACTTCTCCCTAATGGAAGCCAGTAAATATAAGGCCAGCCATTGTATAAATATGTTAAGCGTGCTGCGAGGTGACCTCAAGAAAACAGGACACGGTACATTCAGATCAAGAATGGACCTGAGGAAGCTAAAGGACCGATTGCAGTTGTATGCTGTTTCTCCCACTACAGCCGCAGAATACATAATATAATCAGTTGTTTTAGTTATATTGTGATTAAATGCGGAAGCAATTACTGCCAATCCATACCAACAATCGGAAGATGCGATGGACACGAGTGACTTCATTAATTTACAAGTTTCACCACCGGATAGGGCCTATGCATGGTTTCGCACATAAATGCCAATTCCTGGCACTACCCGGTGCTACACTGGGCTTTGTGACTAACTTATAACGTCACATTAATCACGTGATCTACTGTTTCAGACATATGAAGCCGCTGCTATTTGATGTAGCACTACGTGGTATTTCGGTATAATTACTGAATAATGCATAAACTTAGAGCTATAATAGAGAGAGAACGCTAGATAGTGAGAAATCGGCCAAGATGGATCAAAACACAAAGATTTGCCATCATAGTCAAGCCAAGGTATTTTTTCAGGTTCTAGTCGTCGTCGTCGTCGTCGTCGTCGTCGTCGTCGCAGCCGTCGTCGTTGGTGATGTTGTTGTTCTGCGCAGCCATCAAATTACACGCCCTCCCATATACTGAGAAACATGGTGTTGCGTTACATGCGATGGTACTTAAATTGAGTGGCCTGTGTGGGTTTAAAGGGGCATCACATGTGCGAAGTTGATACAGAGTGGGTGACTGTATTAGAGTCGGTACAGATATCTGCCACGTTCGCCACATGTTGCATAATTCATCTTGCGCGCAACTATCGAGCATCATTAGTAACGCTTTAAACCCTTTATCGAGTTTTCTGGATGCTATTGAAGCGAGGCCTGCAGCTTACTTTCTGTTTCATACAACGTTCGTTCAAACACACACAACATTCGTTCAAACACACACATCGAGCGGTTATAATTAGGTGCTTACTGAGAGCATAAATTCTAATTCCCCACGGGAGGCTTTGTCACTCACATTTAACACTGTTCACAATATCAGCGTTTGACAAGAAAGTTTGTTCGTTCAATTTCATTGGCAGATGAGCACATTCTTATCTGTAGATGATAGAATCAATATTCGATTTAATCTAAAACATCATTATCCCCAGGTTTGGATCGAATTCAACCAAATTGAGTATGTGAATTACCAATATAAGTGGGGAGTGCAAGAGGAAATTTTCATTTGCCTCTGCGCACTCCGTTGGCTGGCTGGATGGCTGACTGCCTGTCTTGTCGGCTGGCTGGCTGGCTGGCTAGCTGACTGGCAGGCTGTCTTGTGGGCCGGCTGGTTGGTTGGTTGCCTGGCTGGCTGGCTGGTTGGCTGATTATCTGGGTAACTGACTGACTGACTGGCGGGCTGGGTGGCTGGTTAATAAATTCCTGTTCCCAAGGCCCCACCGAGAGACACTATTTCTCACATTTAGCACTTTTCGTAGGATGAACGTTTGCCGAAAAAGAGTTGCTTTTTCAATCTCAATAGCAGATGAACACATTAATTATCATCTTAAGGAAATAAAATCAATATTCCATTTAATTTAACAAGCTTTTGAAAGCCCATTAGCAGTACTCACATTCTCAATTTAGTCTCTTGACCAGAAAGTCCATCTATTAATATTAGCACCAACTAGAAATCAATTTATTGCGCGAAATCGCTACAATCCACACACATAAACATAAGTCGGTGATGCTAAAATAATAGCTATTACTAAACCAATACTCGCTTCACCAACATGGCTTCATTTACAGACTCCAAGTAGAAGAACTGGGTTATCTAACGAAAGCTCAAATCTGCATTGGCAGACAGATACACGGATGTACATATTGATGGAAGGAACAGCACAATCCTGCCCACACTTTCATAATGGGTGTGGCCTGAGGTGCTGAGAGTTTACAATTTTAGTGCCCATGAATGTAGCGCACGCTTACAGACAGTTACTGAGTATCTCTTTTAGAAATAATCATTTTTGGAACACATTCTGTTGAATCGAGTGTTGATGTGTACTCCGTGGACCGTAGACGTATCTATAGTGCTCTTTTCTCTCTTAAGGAGACACTTGCGTTAAACGGGGTTTTTTAATATAACGAATCGTGTTTAGGCCAATTTACCGGGCCACACCAATACGACGATGCCCGACCAGACTCAACTCAACGGTGTGCGTGCGTGTGCGTGCGTGCGTGCGTGCGTGCGTGCGTGCGTGCGTGCGTGCGTGAGTGAGTGCGTGCGTGCGTGCGTGCGTGCGTGCGTGCGTGCGTGCGTGCGTGCGTGCGTGTGTGTGTGTGTAAAAAGCCGGGTTATTTTATCTGGATCACTGCCCAAGACCGGAAATCCTATTGCACGCCGAGTTCATTCGTTGTGTTAAAACTTGACTCAAATCGGATCAGGAGTCTTTGAGATATAGTCAGTAATAAGCTTTTACGACCGAGTAAGTGACTGGTTGGCTGGCTGGCTGGCTGGCTGGCTGGCTGGCTATTTAATGAGCAGCTACCCGATGCTAGAAGCGTTGATAACCAAATATGGAAAATTGGTATAAGCAGATGCTTGTTTGTGAGTTCACACGATGGAAGATGCTTAAGATGTGTGGCTATAAGAGCACTCACTTTAAAAAACCCAACATCTTGCGGTCCCAGAAGTAATTTATTATGATAGATAAGTTGCATTAAGCGTTCACATGTCTTTATTAACCACTCTGGACCAGAAAGGTGTCCTTTATAGACAAGTTTGTCTGCGGTAGATAGTATTCTTTCTCAAACTCAAATAACATTAATCAGATTAATCTCAACATTTCCCGAGTTATTCAATGTGCAGGTTTTTAATTTCAATGGTAAAGTTATGTCATCATTCTAGGGAATGTGAGCATATTAAAGTGACGTTATCAAATTCTGCTGACAAGTCTTTTCAAAACGTAACTACGACTTTTACTTTAACATTTCCGCCTGACATATCCACGAACGCCATTATAGATGTGACATTTTGAACAACTAATCATCTTTTCTAAAATAGTCTTTATTCCGAGTGCAGTTTTTATAGGTCCTTATAGTTCGGTGGTAGGAGGAGGGAATCACCGCCGGTAGACGGGAACAAATTTCCTCTAACTTTTCTACTTCAGTATTTTTGAGGAGATTACGAATCTGAAAGGTGACCAGCCAGGTTGGTGGGGTGGGGTTTGGGAGAGGGGGTATTTCCGAAGTGTGTGCGTGCGTGCGTGCGTGCGTGCGTGCGTGCGTGTGGGTGGGTGGATCACATGTCAAGTTCTGCCAATTTTAACCATTTACTATGTAACTAATTCTGAAAACTAAGAGGCATTGTTTCTATGACTCTTATGCTTTCAAAGGTCAAGAAATAACAATAGGCAAAAAGCGATATAACAGGCTTAAAATGACGCTTAAATCCACGTATTATACTGTTCTGCACTGAGCAGATTCCTAATGTACACTGATGAAATTGTGTCGCTCTTCCGGTGGTGATCACACACCTACCCGCGCACGCAAGCACGCGCCTACAACCGCACTATTGTAATTTAACGGCGGTCTTGTCACGAACATGTTGAACATGTATGTGCAGCATTCTCCCAGCACGTTGGGAGGAGCTCTTTACAGTTTGGTTGTTAAAAAATAAACCAACAATGTGCTTGCGCACCTCCAACCATTGGAGAGCTCCCCCACCCCACCACCCCACCCCCATATATTATAGAGCATACATGAAAAAGCTGCA